>LUGF01055954.1:0-35617 GCA_001625245.1 Calycopis cecrops | reverse complement strand
TGTAGGCGAGCAAACGAGCAGTTTTGGTGACTACTACGTAATTGTTATGCAGACGTGTTGACCTGCTTCCATATAAAAAGGGCCACCGGAAACAAAACAGCATAGCTACTAAACTTGTTATATGTATATTGCAACTGAACTTAGTAATATGAATAAATACTTAAATATCATTCGAGGCCCTATTATAGTCTTTTAAAAATATATTTTTTAAGATTTGTTCGATTACTTACCCTAATTATAGTTTGGTTCGGATCGATACGTGATAAATTAGGAATCATGATTCCTAGTTCCAAAAAAACGTCATATACAAATTAAGTAGCAATTTGCAAGCTCTTTGCAATACGCTACTACTAGTAGATAAATTTTTTTGGCTTATCCTGTTTGTGTATACCCTCCTCCCAGGCTACTTCTATACAAAAATAAATATAAATTATATTTTTTTAATGTATATATATATAAATGAAGAATGTATAATGAAAAAATGAATGAGGCCCGCTGAGTTTGTTTCGCCGGTTCTTCTCAGGACAGGGCTAGGGTTGAACCGGTGGTAGATGGAAATTTTTGACGTTCAAAAAGCAATTTTTCAAATTCTATTTTGAATAAAAATATTTTGATTTTGATTTTGTGTAATGTACTTGTCTTTCGTTTAAATCGTAAATGTAGAAGCCATTTAAAATAGCTATGGAAATATCGTTCAAGCAAGCGACAGCCCTGGTGTAAAGTAACTGAAACGTCGGGACTGTCAAACATTTAAGCAAAGCGCTCTAGCTGTTCAAGTAGTTGGCCGCGACAACGAGAGCTTATGCACAAGCAAAGTTGAGTTCAAAACTTTGCACTCAAAATGCCAACAGCTCTAAATTCAGAAGCTGACTTATAAGTAGTTTGGTTTGTATTTGAATAGCTAACGGCCACGCGTCGCTGTGGCTGTTATAACAGTTTATAATTTGAACGTATAAATGTAGCTTATATTTTGAGTTGGACAAATATAAGCGCGTTTTTTTAAGTGGTACACGTCCGTCCCATCGGCTCGACAAAATAACATGGCATTTTTATATATTAAGACTAGCTGCGCTCCGCGGTTTCACCAGCGTAAGTTAGTAGATCGAGATATTGGCCGATTTTCAGACCTATCCGGTATATACCTACACACATAATTTCATATACATACCTATATATATATATATACATACTACTTAGGCTACTTATTTCAAGCCTATACCTCTAGCGTAGCATTTTAGCGATGTCTATAATATTTTCATATGCAAAGCGAATTAGTACCTTATTTTATATAGATTTTGTACCGGTGATTGTGGGGCGATAGCTGCTCATAATATATCGATTATTGACTGTATGTTCCAAAAATTAAAAATGGTTTTGTAAATGGTAATCTATCCAATTGTCCTACCTCTTAAGTGAATACATATTATGTAATTAAAAAAGTTTAATTATTTTCACACCTAATGTAGATAAGTGACTATTACTATTACGGCTAGGCAGTCTACAGCAATATGAAATCAAAAATAAGCTTCCAAATAACTAAAAAAAAATTTTAAGTAAACGTGAACGTTCGCGGTTTCTCCACTAGTAGGTACATATTGTTTGTTAGTAGCAACATATAAGAACACCCGTAAAAAGGATGTACAGACACTCTCCCTCTATCTCACTCAATGGGCCACACTGACACACCGTACGGAAAGTGACGTCATAGATCGAACTTCACTTGGCAGACCTTGAGTAGGTACTTTGTCATTTAGTTGGCCCCACTTTTTACCTTTTACAACTTAACGCTTTCCAAAATACATCATCTACCTATTTATGATGTGTTTATGGAAACTGGTAATTATGATAATCATTTCACTAAATGTGTAATGGAACTAGTATTTAACTCAACAAGTGCTTGAGTTTACGGGATAAACGGTAGTTGGATATCCGTTATGAGATGACTTCAATTATTAATAGATCGTTTGTTAACTACTACTACTGGCCCCCAAGGCCACCAGTAATCATTTCTAAAATTGAAATACTTTATTTACGAAATCGGGTAACGAACCAGCATATACCATGAATCTTAAATATGCATAAAGTTCTCGGAAATCAGCTTCAATAGCATATAAATATTTGAGTAGATTAGAATGAAGTCGGTTAATTAAGTTACAGCAAATAATATAAAACTAATTTATAACAAATTAAAAAACTATTTATATTAAAATTTAACTTACAATACAATTCCTTTTTTCTTTTTTTAAAAAACAAATAAAGATTAATAAGAAAATATTTTTTAAAAGACATTAGAATGTTAGTAACAAAATCTAAGAGCAAGAAACCAGTAATAAAAAGGAGTGTTTAGGACGGTGGAAAAAACTGCATTCAACATCATAAAACAACAGTGCTAATATTACAAAGGGTTATAAATAAATTTTTATAATTATAAGCTGCGCCCCTCGATTTCACCCGCCTAAATTTCGAACTCGTTGGAAATGGAAAATAGGGATGCCATGGGATGATGGCATCCCGTAGGAACCTTTTTTGAGGATAAAAACTAATCCCATGTGTTAATCTAAGTTACTCTCTACGTGTGTGTCAAATTTTATGAAAGGTTCAGCAGTTTTTGCCTGAAGGAGAAACAATGAAACAAACAAACATACAAACTTTCGCATTTATAATATTAGTAGGATAATAATAATTATCTCCTACCGATTGCTATTTCTATAAAGACAAGCCATCTGAGCGAAGTATATTTTATCAATTCCCTGAATTCGACCTGTCGAAGAAATTAAAAAATCCCAACAATGCTTTTGTCTGCAATGTCAAATCTGGGACTTGAACTTGGGACCTCAAGGTCTTCTCCTCCCTCCTCAAGGTTTGAACATGCTTCATGACCAAGTCAATAACATAATATAAGAGCAACATAATATACATACTAACGATATAAAAACTTGCCAATCCGAAAATTGGCAGTCTAAATATACTTTGGTCTGTTAAATGTATGTGAACTTTATTGCCATCTAGCTTGGCTTTTCAGATTTAAATAATTGGGACTCATATATTATATTATCAAATATATTTATTATTATTATAATTGGTTTTGTAACTGGTTAATATTCATTTTTTTTCAATTATACCTAGTGTACATAAGAAATTTTGTATCTCTATTTCGCCTTAAGTTTTTCTTATACCTTTAGTAAATGTAATTATAATTATAATATTTAAATTTGAAACTGTTACACATAGTTGAGCAATGCGATTTTTATTGCGAATTAAGTTTTAAATTAAGTTTATTTACAAATAATGCCTTTAATCTTAAAATATTGTGCTAAGAAAATTATTTTTTTGGCAGATTAAAAAGAATTGGTGGTGGGCTTCTATTATTCTGATGGTCCTGACAATCACTATGGTTGTCGCCGAAGGCGAAGTATGGGAGGACGGCGACCATGAGATTCTCGTGCGCAACGAAAGGGGCGCTAAAAATAGAGGCAAGTATATTGGGATTCACGTTTACTTCCCGGTAGATGCTCCTGTTTAGCGCGTCGTCAAAATGAAATATCATTCCTTATACATTCACTAACTTATGTATACTATAAATATAATATTAGATTATTTTTGGTACAAATTAAATATTTATTTTTGTCACTAAAACAAAGGAAATGTTATTTAGTTTTTTGTTATCTTTAGAGTTACATTTAGTTCAATTTTATATAGACATTTTCTCTAATTTTGGTCCAGTCTGAGCAAATGTTTAAGTATTCTTTGCTAGGCTTTTAATTAGAGTTTAGGGAGTATGAAAATGTACGTATTAATTCATTCATGTTTCATTTCATTCATTTAATTTCAATGTACATATATCCGATTTACGACAACCAAATTTATTACTATTATTATTACTAACTATTAAAACGTATACTTCGGACGAATACACTGTCATGATTTTATTATTTTCAACGATAGCGATATTTGATGCAGCACCCGGCCATTGTTATGTATCGCGAATCTCAAGTATTGTGAATTGTTAAGTAAATATTTAAAGTGAACCAACTTTCTTAATTAAAACTTTGCATTTCATTAATAAAAATAATAACCGTAGTCCTTTCCAATCTGGATCAAGTCCCAAAAATAGTACAACGACTGTTCTTATCAAAATGACTGTCGATATTCGCTAGGGTAATGGTCTGCAAATAGCTGACAGAACTGATATTACTTGATTTCAGTAATGCATTCAATTCGGTAGACCATGAGATTCTTTTAGGTATACTTTCAACATTAAATATATCCTACAACAATAGATTGGTTCAAATTCACGAATACCTGGTGGAGGCTTGTCTCTTCTTCTCTTTTCTTTATTTATTTATACGATTACTCTCTTTATTTTGTATGTATGCAGATGATATCCAAATTTACAGGCATATAGATATCTCTGGAGGAGTTACATGATGCTTTTGATATAATAAATAAAGAACTTTCCTTGATATGAACCTGAACAGTTATCGACTATTTATTTACCCGATCAAAACACAAGCTATTATTAATGGGGGTTCAGGGCTTACTTCAATGATTAATTGGGTCAACATACCACCGCTGATCGTAAGTGGTACTACTACTCATTTTGTCAAAAATCCGGGAGATTACATTGACAAAAAAATGACTTGGGCGTATCATTTAAAAGAGACCAGTAGAAGGGTGTTTCCTGCTTGACACTCTGTTAGGCGGTACCTAAATTTAAATTGTCCCTACCAACATTTTAATAGCGGAATCATTATTCATGTTGATTACGGGTTATGCTGACACCTGTTACAACAATTTAACCAGCTTAATAGGTTTGAGCGACCCCAAAATCTTGCTATCAGGTTCATATTTGGTGTTCGGAGGTATGACCACATCTCAGATTTTCGCTCACAACTCAAGTGGCTGCCAATTCTTCGCCGGAATGCTAAAATGCTATCATCTCTCTTTTACGTCTGAAACGGTCCAAGGAATACTCAATATTTAAAAGATAAATTTCAAATTCGTACAATATTATGCAAACAATTACGTTCTTCTCAAAACTTACTTGTACACATGCCTGTCCATAACAGTAAATTCTTTAAAATGTCGCATGTTGTTATGGCCAGAAAATTATGAAATGCTTTTCCTTTAAATATTAAACAAGTAAAAATCTTAAACACAACACTTTTAATAAATTACGTTAATTAATTAGTTAACGTGCTTTCCTATGGTCAAAGGTTGTCTGGTAGAGATTGCTACTTAAGTAATCCAACTGATTGTGTTTTTATGATATAGCGGGGCAAACAAACAAAAAAAAAGTCGAAGCCATTTTCATCATGACAAAGCTCAAAACGCCAACAATTCTTTTATACTTAAACCTTGAAACTTTGAAACTTCTCAAAGATTGAGTCACGATTTTTAATTTTGCAAATAGATTAAATTAAATTTTATTAAAATATTCAAAGTACCTAAACTATTAAAAAAAACGAAAAAAAAATAAATTATTTCGAGAGCCCAACTGGTTTCGATTAATATAATCGATAGACTGTGATCTAAATGCATATTGGCGATACTTTGTGTGGGTTACATCTAACAAGCAATATATTTCGTATGAAAACATTCGTTGTTGGTTCGGTTTATGCATCCACTTTAGATAAGTCGAGCAGGGTAGAAAATTTTATTTTAATTTGCATTTTAAATCTCCTGGATCTCAGAGTTGAGAGTTTGCAAAAATGCATATGCGTCAGTTTAAATTTAGCTCATTCCTTTAGGGGAGAATGCATCTCATTACTCCCGACAATACTTTTTTAATATTTTTTTACCCCTTGCACACTCGCTTCTCGTATGATCTGCAATATTAAAATACTTGTACAATGAACAAGTATTTCAAATATTTACTCATATAACTTGTTTATAAGCTTTGTTTGTGGTTGTGTTAAAAGAGTAATGTCATAACAGCAGTGTTTTGGACGAATAATAATAAGCAGTTTCTTTGTTATGTTTAAAACAAAGGCATCTTTGTTATTATTTGAATGTTAGTCAAGTCCAAAGTTTAATTATTCGAAATTATGTCTTTGTAGGTCAATTGTACATAGTGCAGCCGATAGCCTTTAACTGCTCTCTGTTAAATTCATTGTACGTTAATTTTTCGACAGATAAAGGGTTAGGAAGGACAGAGGGAGACGGGAATTTCTTGACACAAGTGACACTGATGTCTAAATTTACCCCACGTTTTTTGCCCATCATTAACGATGGTAACTGCTGTATGTCGCATTTTGTGATAATAAATTACGTTGACCTGCCTCGTTGGCCACAAAACGAACGAACAGAAATTGAAAATTGGCTTGCAATATGTTGATCAATTGTACCTTCCTGAAGAATTTCTGTCATCAGTTGATATAATTATGTTGTGATGTAGTAGGTAGATTATAAGTATAAAATGCATGTGTATCTTTTTAAGTGGAGAGTAATAAACGAGATCTCATCGGGGACAGTCGTTTTGATTTCACCTACCACCGCGTCAGGACCTCACAATGTATTTAAAATGTTAACTCTGGAACATATAATTCTAAAATAAAAATAAAAACTATCTTTAATCCCTGACACAATTCGCGTATTATCAGATAATTTTGGCATGATTACTCCACAACTATTAGATAGGTATAGGATGGGATAGGATTAGAGAGGTATAGGATCTATACTAATATTTGAAAGAGGAAATTTGTTAGTTTATATTGAATAGGCTTCAATACTACTAGGCCGATCTGAAAAATTATTTTACAATTAGAAGCCGACAATATCCCTGATCAACATAAGCTACTTTTTACCGCGGGAAAATGCTTCATTCCTATGGGAAAACGGGTAATAGGATATCGGGAAGAGCAACGTGTGCAGGGTACATACGGGTATAATATTAACAGCGCTCCGTGGCTTCAACACCTTAATTTTGAATATATTGAAATAAAAAGTTTCATACAGAAAATTTCATGATAACGATCCGCTTCGACAGAGTTCAATCAATAACAAGAAATACTACATTATTATTTACATACTAGCTTTTACACGCGGCTGTGCTCACGATCGAAATTTTTGTTTTCAATAAAATGTAGTCAATGTCTTTTCTAATTAATCTTTAACAATTTGTGTAACAACGTTTTCCGATAATCAGCTCAGTGCTTATTCCGTGAAGGCCTAACAAACAAACTTATATTCACAATTGTATTATTAGTATTGGGATAAGATTACTATCATATTTCTTAGTGATGGCAGTCATATCTTTAATGATTTTTCTACCTTTTCATATTATACAAAGGAGATATAGAAAAACTAAACATTTATTAAACGTGGGTAATTTCAACAGAGCAATGCCGCTATGTGCGCGGCCCCTGGTCAGACTGTGAATCCAAAACTAACGTACGTACACGCACCCTCACTCTGAAGAAAGGGGATCAGAGTTGCGAGCGCACCAAGATCATCCAAAAGAAATGCAAGAAGGGTACGTAAATTGTTTTCTTTTACTGCAATTTTCACCAGATGGTAAAGGATCGGTGCTGAAATGTAGCAAAAGCCGAGCTTCGGAACACTTTTGTAATGTCTGCTTTGATTGAACATTGACTGTTATTTATCCTACTATTTGTTTGGACCTTTGCAAAATAATCGTTTATTGCTTTTACTTACTTTCATGGCAAAATGATCTTCTTCCTTTTTTATGATATAGGAGGGCAAACGAACAGTCAGAGCCATGAGCTTTGTCTCGATCTACGTGAGAGAGTATCTACTTCCAGGGCTTCAATTCTAATGTTTATTTGGGACCCACGGCTAAAGCGTGGTGGTGGTGGCGCGTTCTCTTTCCCAATATGAAAATCTTTAGACAATCGCCTCTTCAAAGGCTTTTATTCTCCTTCTACGACTCTACTACTATGATATCAAATCAGATGACAATATCAATTGGCTTTCTGGTTTTACTGTAAAAAATCAAATGTGATAATGGCATTTTGATTTTTCATAGTGTGATCATGAGTGTCTGCCTTTTTTAGCCCAATACTTCACAAAGGCATCTTTCAATGAACGGAAGACCATGACCTTCGACGGTCGCAAACTAAGCAGATACGTCAACAGATAGCCGCAGGCTATCTGTTAGCTAATTGGTCCCGCCGTGCTGACGTCACTTCCATAATCGTTGTATTTTTTTTGTTGTAATACAGCTTGCCGTTACGAAAAGTCATCTTGGAGCGAGTGCAGCCCCAACGGCGAGATGTCCAGGACTGACATACTGAAGCCCAATAGTGACCCGACTTGCGATCAGACTAGGCGCATTATTAAGAAGTGTAACAAAAATAAGCAAGTGAAAGCTAGCAAAGAAAAGGGTAAGTGTTTTTTTATACGCGACATAATATCTTCATTGAATTATTTTTCCAATGGCCAGCCTTCAAAAGAAATTGCGTCAGCGAGGAGATACGTGGCCATTATGACTCGGTAATACAGATTACAGACTGACTATGTCAACTAGCGGATTGGAAATAACAGAGACACTGCGCTGTCTATTTTAATTCCGGTATTACTTCCTGAATTCGTGTCTAACTTCCTCTATTCGCGTCCCCTGCACGGGAATAGACGAAGTACAATGTCTGTATATAACCTACTTTCCCTTAGCACTTACGATGAGACTGGCATTTATGTTTTAAGCGCGATTTTCGTAACTGGCACTTGGAGTCAGATGAGTGCATTTCAAACCGGACTGAAATTGCATTCTACAACTTTGTAGAGATTTTTTCATTTAAATTCTTGGCTTCTAATATTTTTTCTTTTATTCCAGGTCGCCGAAATCGCCAGTAAGTCACTCCACAAGGATGAATAGATAATGATCACGTTTAATTGTATAATTAAGTGTTTGTTCTATGGTTCTAATTTATGTAATAGTGCCAAAATAGTCAATGGTAAATATTTGATTTCACATTGATTACTCTTATTATTATATAGAAATAAATTTAGCGAACAATATGACAGTACAATTTGTCGTTATAATATTGAAATGTATTCTTATTGAAAAAAAAAACTTGAATTCTCTAGCTACAATTCCTTGTCTGTAAGTCAGATCTTTGATAATAATAAATGAGTACTTAAATGCTGTTTTATTTACGCCCATTTTTGTAGTATAAGTAAAGGAGAAAAATCAAGACTTTTTATGACCCTCAACGCCTTTCCAGATGTTGGGTAACATCCTTCCTTCATCCCCTCCAATGGGCCAGTAGAAACTCACCGACCGTACGAAATGAGAATACACCTGCGCCTAATACGAGTGCAATGGCTTTTTGGGATTCCTGTCCTCCATCCAACTTTTCACTTCGCTCTTTCCTTGTTAATAGAGCCTGTTAGAACCCTGCTATATTCTAAGGGACCTAATCTATCGATAGTTATACCATCCTTATAACAGATATAGGCGTTTTCACTTTTTTCCATTGATTAATCTATTATTGACCACCGGTTGGCGCAGTGGTGCAGGGCTCAGTTGAGCGGAGCATGTCGCGCCAGGGGTCGCGGGTTCGAATCCCGCCTAGGTCACGGATGTTTTATATTATTCTATAATAAAATCTTAAATATATAAAATTAATTTAATTTATAAAACATATTACCTATATTTCTCTTGTCTATAGTACCAGTAACACAAATCCTTACGGTACATAGCACAGGGCTAGGATAACGTAGTGTAATAAGTCCCACAGACATTATTATTATTGGACCTTTTTTAAATAAATCCATTTCAAAAATAGGTATGCAAAAGTGCTTTTTTATATAAAAGCTACCATTCCAATGGCGAGTCGGTAACAGCGCAACGCATAAATTTTATTTTATACAGGCACCTCATCTATATCGGCTTACTAAAGTCAAAATATCCTCTTAATGTTCCATCCCTAGCCCAGATCTGGAAAATGGAGTATTATTACGGCGTTTCTATAATCCCTGGGAGAAAAATTGACTTACGCTTAATCTGATTAAAAAGTAGAGCGTCAATGAAGAAACTTAAGATACTATACAATCCATGTTGATTGATGCAGATACAGTTACAAAGATGAACATTATTTTCAGTCATAAAGATTCCTTTAGCACACACTATACTAAACAATGTAGCTTCATTTTTGCTAATAGTTATTAGCATTTAGCAGCTACGGAATGAAATTAAAAACTTAATTTAAAATTGAATTTTATAAAATGACTTCTCGATTAATTAAATCTGTCAAAGAAGTTGCTTCTTTTGTTTTGCTTCTCAATGAAGGTAGTTTTATCATTAGATACTTAAATAAAAAACAATTGACATGAAATAATTGTTTTATTATAAACATTCGTGCAAACAAAAACTGATCATGGATATTTATGTCTCATTCAATTTCTCGTATAAAAAATTGCACCTATATTTATAACGTCTCCCTTCACATATTGAATGAAACAAAAATATGATGATCAGATTTTATTCTATTGTAATAAATTAAATAAATAGGTTTTTTCTTATCTAAAATAAATATTTTCCACTACGGTAAAAATAAATCTGAATATAAAAACGTAGAGCGCAAGTTTACGCTCAATAAAAAATGACCAACTAAAATTACTATCCGCAAACTATCTTTGGAATCGGTCAATTAGGATTTGTATCAGAATATAACATCGCATGGTCAAGGGTTTTTGGTATAAAGTATCGCATGCTTTTAGATACAAAAATGTTTGACTAGATTTACAAAAGAACGGAGTTTCTAATTCACTTTGTTTAGAAATATCACAGGTCAGTTTTTTGGTATAATTTTAGATCACTTGAACAGTTGTTTCGCATAATGCCATATTCTGAAGAAGTATTCGTCGCGTCGCAAGAGGGAACCACGGGCGTATGACCGAATATCGGCATCCATATTGTGCTCTCGAAGCCAGGATGTCGTAGTTTGTGAGAACGAGGTTGGTTCAGTCATTTCGGTGTGCTCGCCCGGCTCTTCATCCGCTTGCGAATCTGTGGATTAATTTTGCGTTTAATGAAGTAAAAATTAAAGCCAATGCTACCAATAGGACTATCGCGGCCAAAATAATTTCGCTTACATAGCACAGGCATAAAGATATAACATAATTAAGTAGCCGTAGCCGTCAGTCGATTTCTGAGATTTGGATCTGACGGAGTGATTGAGTAAAGAGGCCCTCAGTACTTCTCCAATGTTTGGCTCCAATACCAAGAGGTAGGCAGGAGAATAGCGGCATGGTAGATAAATAGTTTCAACCAATGCAAAAATACATGATAGAACTATAGTGATAATAACAATTACATGTTATGCGCTTGGTTTCTTTAATAGCCATCCGACTATCTCATCCTCACGTTAAAAGAGAGAAACTAAAGGACATCACGTATCGACTATAGAAATCCGATTTAGCTACAGTAAATTAAGTTTATTTTTAGATACACACAAACGGGAGACCTTAGTGCTGGCGGGCGATGGCACCCACGGAGTTTTAATGGGTAGGTATTATTTACATCTTCACGCCCTACATACCTATTGCATCCCACCCAGGTCCGGTGGAAGTAGGCGAAGGTGTTCCCTGTGAAACGAAACAACAAAATATGTTTTGAGTTTCTCACCTGTGCTTGGAATAACTTTGAAAGGTTCATCAGACTCCAATGGCTCGCTCATTCCTATTTCGTTTCTCGCAAATATTCTTATCATGTACGTGTGGTTCTCGTTCAGATCTCTTATGTTGAACTTGAGATTCTGTACGTCGACCTTACCAACTTCCATCCACATCGTCTTGGTAACATCGCGGATAGCGATATTGTACCCAAGTAGTGGTGCACCACCATCCCATTCTGGGGTGCCCCACGCGGTCGTAACGATATTGTTGCCCACCATACGGATTTCCAACGGCCCAGTTGGTGGTGATGGAACGGCTGTAAATAAAGTAACATTTTGTAGCGTGGTGATGTTGAATTTAGGTATACCAACTTTTAATGTATTCCAACTAACTTAATCGGAAGGCGAATAAATCCACTGGTTGCACACAGCGAAACGTAGTGTATCCTTTGCTCACATTATACCACCGTAAAGTAGCAGCGGTCTCTTAAGAATACTATGCACCGAGAGTACGGAATTTAATACAAATGTATTATTAATAACAATAATACAATTTACCTTTAATTATAGAGAGGATTATATACATAATGTAGGTATAGATATTTTATACAGGTTAAAAGCTTGTGTGCAACTGATTTAAAGTAGCTCACAGGTTTAACGAAATGTAGAAAAGTACTTTTAGGCAATCGTATAATTTTAAGCGTTCTTCAAGATTCTTCCACCATTTTATTAAAGACTAGCCGACCCGACAGACGCTAGCCTGTCTTTATTGGAAATATGTTGTTATGGTAACGTGTAATGATATGTGGTCGAATTGTCAATCCGTTATTTCGTCCTACAATAGTGTATTTCAAGTCAAGATACCGAATGCAGCATTATATATATTAAGCATAAATTATAGCCTAAATGTTACCGAGGTCAACCTATATAACAAGAAATTTTTTATCATGATCCGTTCTGTTGTTTTGCGTGAAACTCGCACAATACACAGACAGAATGACTTCTACACTTTTATTATATGTATAGATATTTTGCAATCAGACATATTACGAGAATAACGTTCCTTTTAAGTGCATGTACACACACACATTAATTGAGCGTACATATAAAAACATTTTAAGAGCAAAGAGGTCTATACCCTTTGAAGGGCCATCTGTAGGCCTTCCGCCCTATGAAGGGTGATTCCTCTACACAAGTAATACGCGCGTTTCAAGTAATCTGTATTTGCTTTAATACGCGCTATAAAATGAAAAATGTAACAGAATACTTACTCGCATGTTTCTCTAGACGGACTGTCTGTGATTCAGTAGGCAAACTAACACCTATGGCATTTTCTGCCGATATCCTGAATATCAGTTCATCTTTTTCTTTTATGTTCTCTATGCGGTGTTCCAATATCGATCCACCTACGGTTATCACCTTGGACCATGTCTTCCCTTTTACAGTCTTGTACTCAATAATATAATCTAAAAGTTAAACATTTGGCACTTAATATTATGTATATATTTTGGTATAGGGATCGAATTAAGGAAAGTCGATTATTGAAAAAAAAAATATAACGGAAACGGAGTGCGCAAAGAATCATTTACAACTGGATATCTATTTTAATCAAATTTTGGAAGAGGTAGTGTCACGCTGTATGCGTGCATGTAGCCTAGTCCGGCCCATGGAGGCGGAGGAAGGAAGGCAACGCATCTGTGTCAAATCTATGGGTTCAATTTGAACTGATGTAAGTGCACGATCAAATAAATTATCTACACATGAAAACACAGAAGAGTTATCGAAACTAGCAACAAAGATATTATGCTGACAAATTATATAATTTAAATTAAAGAGAATATTGCAACATTTTTCCGATGGATAAACTGTTAAGTAAGTACTGTACATACCTACTTGACTGACTATGTCAAGTAAAATTATACAAAAATATTCATTAGAGAATTGAGAGAATAGAGGAATATATTTATGTAAATTAATTACATACTTGTTATGACACTTCCACCATCACTCTCTGGCGCAGTCCATTGTAAAGTGACCGATCTTGATGTCATCTCTTTCACGGTAAAGTTTCGGGGTTGCGATGGTGGTGCTGAAAAATTTAAGACTGGTTATTTTGTATCTACGGCAACAATTTAAGGCTTTATTTTTGATATTGTGTTTTGTTTATAAAGTGGTAGGAATCATCACGGCAAAAATAGGAAAACAATTACTTAGTGTCTTTCCTATGGTGATCTTCTCGTCAGATTCGTAAGCCCCACTTGTGCCTATTTCATTTCTAGCATATATTCTAAACTGGTATGTTGATTTTTTAACCAGTGCATCTATTTTTGCTGATGTGTTCGTTACTGTTGCTACATGAACCCATTTCTTGTTATCCTTGTTAATATATACAGAGTAATCCAATATGGCCGATCCTCCGTTTCTTTCCGATGGGAACCATGTAATAATGATTGAATCGTCGTTTATCCCGTACAATCCAAGTGGTCCCAAAGGTGGCGATGGTACATCTAAAAGAAATATGATATTAGGTTTACATACGTACAGATATTTTATTTTTTTATACTTGGGGAGCTACGTTTTAAAAAAGTTATTTTTTTTTATGGTATAAGAGGGCAAACGAGCAGTTGTAGCCATTTTCATGACTATCCACGCCCATAGACATCTGCATAGACTACAGATGCGCTGCCCCCCTTTCTCCTCCCACCTCCGTGGACCACCGGCTACTTACACACCGCACGAAACGCGACAGCACAGCTGTCACTTCACGCCGGTCTCGTGTAAGCGAGAGGTACCTCCCCGGTCGTGCCGGCCCAATTCGGCTGCATGCTAGCATGCAGCGTGGCACTACCTCTTACTTATTTTATATTATTATATAAGTTATAGTACATTTGACATATTAGATATAATATTTATAACAATAAGGGCAAAAAAAGTTTGCATAACCAGGTCATTCAGCTGAAGTTAAGCACTTACCTAAAGCAGTCTTAATAACGATAGGTTCACTTTCTAATGGCTCTGATACACCGATGGGATTCTGGGCCATAATTCGGAACATGTATTCATTATTTTCATTGAGTTTTTGAATGCAATATGATTCGACATCTTTGTCTACATCCGCAACTTTTATCCATTGATTCTTTTCAGGTTCATGTTTTTCAATGGCATACTTAGTTAGTTCGATTCCACCATCATCCAATGGAGGTTTCCATTCAATTGTAACTGAATCTTTTGTAATTTCTTTCATGATCACTGGACCTTCAGGTTTGCTTGGTTTATCTAAAGGAATGAAAATATCGCATATTACTAAAATAAAGAACTTACGTGAATGTCTAGCTATACCATCACATATATAGGAATCGTAGAGATGTTATACGACTAAGTAGATAATGCCACACTCTTCGCTAAATCATTAAAGGACTATTTCATTAAATATTCTTTATATATAATAATAAGGATAAAGGTTTGCTTGTAGTTTCATAAAAGAGTTACAGTCGTGCAGAGGGAGGGGTATAAATATAATTATATCTTTCTTGTTTATTAATTGTATTGGTAGAATTGCTACTGAGTGTTTTAATAAAAATAATGATCAGAGATATTTTATTAAATAAATTTATATAAATATATTATCTATATTTTTCATATCTTATTCAAAATTACAATCTCGTTTTCTAAAGCTTTTCTTCAAATTTTGAAAAGATATTCGAATAACTTAATATGATGCCGGACGTACGAATAAATTAATAGAAATAAATCTATTCGATATGAAAGAGTAAAAATAAGAATTTCAGATAAATTTGTATAATATACATAGATGTATATATCGCGTTTCTTTTTGAAAAACTAGATAAATATAACTACAACGTGCATATATAATTATTATTCTAGTATTTTATTAACACAGGTAGGTAAGGGTACAAATACTTTATATAATACATCATAAAATTAATACAGAAATGTTACCCAGACATTGGTCTTCTGGTGATTTAGACTTTCTGCGCCGTAAAGTATCATCTATAATAATATAAATTGTGAGTTTACTAGACTACATGTTTTTTTATCAAAATATATAAATTCATATATTGAACATGAATTTATATATTTTGTTATTAAAGGACATTGACCATTTTTGGACCAAGTGCTGTCCAGGAATGAATGTATTTGCAATGGGATCCTAGCATTAATATACATTAAGAAAAAATACTTAAAAAATAATTCCCTCCTGGAAAATAAAAAAAAAAAAAAAAATGTTTTTGCATAATTATTTTTCATTAAATAGTTTCTGAGTCGTGTTTTCTCTCCAAAATATGACAATACGCATCTAACACGTTCAATTACAACAATTCATCAACGTTCAATTCATCAATATAGTTAGAAAGCGTATGAACTCTAATAATGATTTGGCTGATTACGTCGAATCCAAAGACTAGAAGAGACTGAACCGAAACAGAGTCGCTTGTGATAACATTAATGTTGTGCAGAACAATGTCAACATTATTATTTCCAGTCCTCACCGCTGAGGAATTGACTTTATTCGCAGTTGGTACACACCAAATAAAACTCGCTTCGAGTTACTATAGCGAGCATATACGAAATGTAGAAACCTTTGTTATCCAACAATATAACAGAGATTTAAGCGATCTATCAACATTTTATATGCTGTCTGAAAATGTCCACCTCTTCAGACTTAACTTAAGAAGTAGACATATATCGTCTAAAGTCTACCATTCGTATATATTAGTCGATTCCAGAAATATCGGACTGGCAGCCATAAGGAACTATTGTTGCACATGTTTTACGGGCAGGGACCGGAAAACCCCTTCTTTTGATTAAGCCTATTTTTAGGGTAACCCTATTGAAGTCTTACCCAAATGATAGGGTAACCCTATCGATAGTGTAAGTCTATCGATGTGGAAACCCTATTGAATTAGATTAACTACTTTTGATGCGCTTACCCAATTATAAGCGGTTAATATTTAAGCGCTTACCCTATGATAAGGTTACCCTATGTTTGTCTCTGTTCCGCGCATGCTGTTTTCTTTCAATTTTTATAAAAATGCGTAATTGAACTCAGAGTGCGAGATTGAATTTAGTGAGCGTAGAGGTTCAAGTTGCTTGCGCATCGTAAAAACCCTATGAACGGGTAAGCTGTGCAATAGGGTTTTCTAATAGGGTTAGTGCTTACACAAATAACTCTATTGATAAGGTTACCCTTAAGATAGACTAAGTCGACGATCGAGTTAACGGTTTGATAGGGTTTTTGAAAACAAGTCTATGAAATACCCTATCAAAAACCCCTTTAAGGGTAAGCGGTTCCGGTCCCTGTTTACGGGTCGGAGGACTATCGGCTGTTGTGCGCACACCATGTGCTTAGTATGGTTTTTAGGGTGGGCTAGGCACCAGGACGTGATAAGTTGCCTGCTTTATTCTTAGATAGAATTATTATCGGTGACAACGATGGTGATTAGTATAAGTATTTTATAATACAAAAAAATGTTTATTTATTGTTTGTAGCTATAGCAGCAACAGAATACAATACAAAATATAAAATACTGCATAATCATACAATAATTACTAGTCATCATCGTCGTCATCATCGAAAAAAAATGTTTTTAGCAAAAACAAACAATAAATAAACATTTTTATAACAATATAACAGAGAATGAATGAGAGAATGTATTCTGTAAAAAAAGATGTTTTCAACAAAAACATTTTTTTTTCGATGATGACGACGATGATGATTAGTAATTATTGTATGATTATGCAATATTTCATATTTAGTATTATATTCTGTACTTGTTACACATAAAAAACGTTTATTTATTACATGTTTTTCTTAAATTTTTTTTTTAAATAAATAATTCAAAACAAAACATTTTTTTTCTCTTGACTCCAGGAATAGATTTTGATGCGCTTTGGTTTACGTGTTAGTATTGGCCTGAGGAACAAAATGTACCATGTCTTCATTCTGGGCAGCACTTGGTCCACCTCCCATACAAAAATGGTCAATGTCCTTTATTTAAATGTTATTATATATTTTGCTTACCGTATACTCTAAGAATGAGTTCTTGCAAAGTTGTCCCTGCTTTATTGCTTGCTTCTATTATATATTTACCACTATGAGATCTTTCTAATTTCGTTATTCTAATAGAACTATGATTCTCTTGTGTTTTTATTTCTTGATATTTGTCATTAGTAATGGCAACACTATTCTTATACCACACGACAGCTGGCTTGGGTATGCCCGTTATCACAGCATTGACATGCCATTCTTCATCGATTCTGTGCTTCTGGTTGATTTCACTATCAGAAATAATTATTACCGGTTTTTGACGAATCTCTAGTGTGCAAGACGTATCTACTTCACCGAGGTCGTTACTAGCTTTACAACTGTATATACCCTCGGAGGATTCCGTGACAGAGACTACCAAAGTTGCTACTCTATTTATGTATGCGGCTTTAGCAGTTTTTAATTGTTTACCGTTTTTGAACCAAGAGATCTTGGGTTCAGGAATACCACCAAATATACAATTTAACTCAATTTCTTCATTTGGTTCAGCAATTATATCTTTGAGTGCTTTTTCTACGGAAGGTGGTTGACCTTCAGTCATTTTTTGTACCAATATATATTCCGTAACTTCAGAAGCTTCACTTACACCTACATCGTTAACTGCAAAGATGCGGAATCTATAGAAAGATTTTGTTTTCAAATTTTCTATGGAACATTGAGTTTTTGCAATATTTTCGATGGAAATCCACCTGAAAAGTTAAATATTAATAATTTTAAAGGGATAAATAAAAATATCAAGTTAACAATGTAATATTATTATCTGATTACTTACTCTGTTGTGTTTTGTTCCTGATATTCGACAATGTAGAATAGAATTTTTGAATTACCATCATTTGCTGGTTCAGACCAGAAGATATTAACAAACGTATTATTAATTTCAAGTACATTAGGTTTTCCTGGTGCAGATGGTATATCTATAAGTAAAGTAAAAATTATGAAAAAAATTTACATGCAGAAATAAAAGATATACAAATTATTTATTGTACAGAGTCAAAACTCTGCGATATCAAGGTGAATTGAAAGTAGGTGTGGAAATAATAACAATATAACGTACCCATTACAATAACGTCAATTTCTACTTCGACGCTTCCACAATTGTTTTCAAGTTTCAATTTATACAATCCTACATCAGCATGTTCAATTTTCTTTATAGTTAAGGCCGCACTCTTTGAATCGATTGTTGGTTTGGTATGTTTACATTTCTTGATAATTTTCGAATTAACGACCCATTCATCATTTGGCTGTGGATTTGCTTCATAATGAACAGTTATGGTAACGTCATCACCTCTCGTTATTTTATACGATTTTTGATAATCAAGGATTTTCGGACCAAATTCAATTACTGAAAAAAAAATTGTTTACATTTATTATAATAGCTAATAATACACCCATAGAATAAGTAACTCTAGCTGTAAACCAGATGTGATCTCTAAGAAGGCCATATCTAATATGAACTTGAATAGCAAGGAATGTCTATTTAAAACTAATAAAAGAAAAAACTTGTGAAAACGGTTCATTATATTGCACATTTACGCAAAGGAATAGAAAGAGGCTGGAAGCTTTTCAGATGTGACATGGCTGGAATTTAATCCTAGGCTGCATGGTTAAAGAATTGTTCAATGAAAGGTGAAGAAGAGGTCTTTGCTGAGGGCGATTGAAGCCAGACGGTGGTAAGATGGTTGGTCATCTGATGATGGTGATCCGATGAGTATGTCATTTTATTTAAGATCGTCGCACAAAGGAATGAAATAAGAAAAGCAAGACAGGTAGTCAGAGACGCAGTCATACAGATCAACTAAAAGAAAAATTAAATGTTACGAAGAACTGAAGAAACTGATGGAGAAAAAGAAAAAGAAGCGATTGGCAAGAGCTGCATAGACAAGAGCTTTGCGCTTACGTACATAACTACAACAATAACAATAATAAATCTTGCTGCATCTTATGTAGGCAGGCATCCTTACAGAAATTATAATTATAGCAGCTAAAGAAAATGTTCACGTTTGAACATACTCGCGCATCATCACCGGATTGCAACACCGGATGGGATAACCGATAAGACACTACTCAGCAATATGCCAAACAAAGTTGCTGAGTTTATAGACACATACTGAATAATTATTTTGTATTGTATAGAACATATTAATAACAATATTTGTATAAAATGTAAAAATTATGTAAAATAAATCTCTTCTACTTTTGACAACGGGTGTATATATACTTCTTCAGGCAACGACGGTGTACCTATTTACCTCATCAGTTTTAGTATACCCCTCATTGTGGCCATGACACTAACCACCTTTATTACTTGCAAGTGTCCGGGCAGCTAGCAGTGAGTATCCTGTCCACCACCCATATCCTTCCAACCATCAGTTTGTAACCGGTAGGTCGCACGGTACAGACATCCCGACATTTATTACATAATATACAGTGTGTCCGGTGTCGACCTAGCGATAATTTGAGGTTACAAAATATACCTAATTTCATCGACAAAAACATACATTTGTGGGGTCTACCCCCCCTCCTGTCAGAATGGCCGCCATTTTAATTTTTTTCGATTTTTGTCGATACCTCTGCCAAAAAAAGGCCGATAACTATGGACAGAAATGTCCTAAAGATGTAAAAAAAAAAATTTGTTTAAAAAGTAAAAGTAACATCTTTCAAATAAAAATAAACATCAGGAAAGATTTAACTTTAAGGTATCTTAAAAAAAATTCCAATGCTAATTTAAGTCGAAAATCGACTGTTTTTTTTCCATTTTTCTAACATATTTCAAAAACTAGCACATTGATATCACTGTTTTTAATACTGCGCTAAAATTTAAGGATATTACCTACAAATTGACATCAAAGTTATTGTTCTCAGTAGAATAACTTGAAAGCTAGCGCTGTTTGTAAATGCCCCTTCACAAGGGTCATGTACATCTTGCCCGTCCTAACCTACGGTGCGCAGACATGGTCTTTAACCGAGCTCCAGAAGTCCAAATCCAAGATTTGTTTGTCAGAGGGCAATGGAGCGTAGCATCCTCGGCGTCAAACGCGTCGACCGGGTGCGGAGTACGACGCTACGCTCAACGACCCGCATCGCAGATGTCGGCAACAAGACCGCCCGGCTGAAGTGGGAGTGGGCTGGTCATGTGTCGAGGATGAACGCCGAGAAGTGGACCCACATAACATCTCAGTGGGCCACGGACGGAGCGAGACCCAGAGGACGGCCGAGGAAACGTTGGCGGGACGACCTCGATGCCTTCGACAAAAGCTGGTGGAAGAAGTCAAAAGACTGGGATGGTTGGCGAACTTTGGGGGAGGCCTTTGCCCAGCAGTGGGATAACATAGGCTAATCAAAAAAAAAGGACTTTGATTATATTATAGTTTTTAATTACCTTCAAGATATCAATGTTGTTTGGCCAAATGTTTTCTCCTATATAAAAGTATTTGTCTAATAAGCGAACTAAGGAAGTATCATCATACTTAAAATAAATAAAGTGTTATGACATGATGTATCTAAAATATATGTGTGATACTTAATTTAATACAGTTAAAAACTTACCGTTTACTTTTAGTTTTGTTGAGGTCTTGGCATCCAGCAAAATACAAGAATAATCACTTTGATCCTCTTCTGAGCATTTTCTTATTATGAGTGTTCGTTTGCATCCATCAGATATGATAGTATATTTTTCAGAATCATCAGTAATGGGTGCTTTCTTTTTAAGCCAAACGATATCGAGATTTTCATTAGGAACTTCGACAGTTAAGTATGCGTCATTACTTGCTAATACAGATACGACTTCTGGTAACCGCAAAGTAAAATCAATAGATGGTTCGTCGACAATGAGTCTTGCTGTGCATTTGTCACTACCTACTTCACAGGTGTATTCACCCGCGTCTTTTTCTTCGCAGTCATAAATTTTTAACTTCTGCTTCTTGCCGTCAATAGTAAGTTGAATATGGTTCGAAAATTGAATTTCAGTGACATCTTTAAACCACCTCACCAATGCATCTCCTTTAGTCAATTCTATTTCAAATGTAGCTTTATTACCCTTACTAACTCTTTGATCTTTTAATCTTGATATAATTTCTGGTGGTAATTCAACTACAGTAACCTCTGCAGTGCATTCATCGTCCCGCAATTTGCATGTGTATTCTCCTTCGTCGTGTACCGATGTGTTTCTAATAAATAATTTTCTAACGTTTCCACGTTTTTCTAGTTCATACTTATTCTTTTTAGATTTAATAACGTCACCGTCTTTTTGCCAAATTACATCAGCAGTCTCTGAGTTAACTTCTACTTCTAAAATAGCTATGTCTCTTTCTTTCACTTCACAATCTTGTAACTTTCTTACAAATTCAGGTGTGGTTTCATGCACTACAAGATTACTACTAGTTTCTTGATCTTTGACTACGCATTTTATGGTACCATTGTCAGTTAATTTCGACTTTTTAACCCTTAATTTATGAATACGTCCCTCTTGAATAATTTCCCTGTGATCCATTCCACTTAATTCCTTGTTACTGTGGTACCATTTAGTAGAGACAGTATGTGATGTTTCACATTCCAGTATAATAACGTGCCCTTCTTCAACTTCATATTTTTTATTTAATTGTTTAACAAATATGACTTTATCTACGTCTATCGTAACACGTGCACCGTGTGAAGTTTTACCAGCGCTATTTGAAGCGACACATTTGTAATCTCCTGAATCGATTTCGGAATCCACGTTTGTTATCCGCAAAGTAATATTTTCACCGTCAAACATTTGAGTTATTGTTTCAGATGGAGAAATAATTTCATTGTTTCTGTACCATGTTATTATTGGAACTGGATTTCCGGTGACTTTAGCACTTAATGTAACTGTTCCATTTTCTTTGACAGTAATTTCTTGGAACCTGTTTATAAATAGTGGTGGTTCAGCATTTTCTTCGGTTGGTTCTGAAAATAGGAAAGGAAAATTAAGCAAGTGGTAAATATGTTATTTGTGATCAACAAAATATTACATTAATTAATTACCTTCTATTGTAATTACGGCATTAGTTTCAACCGTTCCTTCACTATTGTTAGCTTTCAGAGAATATATACCATCGTCTTTACCTTTCTTTGGTTTCAGTATTGTAATAGAATGCGTATCTCCGTCTGACTTTTGTGGTAATGATTTTATTGGCTTATTGTTTTTAAACCATGAAACCTGTGGAACAGGATTTCCAACAACTTGTGTTGAAAGAACAAAACTTTCTCCTTCTCTTATTGTCATGTTCTTTAAGGGTTCAATCACCTGTGGTTTTTCTTTTTCACCTGTTTTAATTTTAAGAACGATTGGCAAACTTGCTTCACCTTCTCTATTCACCGCCAAAACAGTATATGTACCCTCTTGATACTTCTTAACATCTGATATTTTAAGAACACTGCAGTACATGTGCATATCTGATTCAGTGACAACTGAAATATTCTCATTGGTAACAACTTCCTCACCTTTAAAGAACCAGGCTATATCAGGTTCTGGAATAGCCACTAATCTGCATTCTAAAAATATTTGGGATCCTTCATCTACGTATTGTGCTTTTGGGCGTTTTGAGAATGTAGGAGGAATACCTTCTAAAATGTCAGCTAAGGAAGACTCTCTGGATAGGCTCTTTCTTGAAAGATATGTCATTTCAGAGCCATGATCTGACAATGGAGCCTCCACAATCAATTCTGTTGTGCTTGATGCAAAACCAGCAGCGTTTTTTGCTACACAGGTGAATGTTCCTGCATCTTCTGGAAAAACTTCCCTAATGATTAAAGTCGCTACATTATCATCATCATAATACATCTGAAAATCTTGTGAGGGTTTAATTATAGCTGTTTGTCTAAACCAAGTAATTTGAGGCCTTGGATAACCTTCAACTTGACATTCAAATTGTACTGTAGATCCATCCGGAGTATGCTTCGGTCTTAGTTTTTCCGTGAATATAGGAGCTACTGCTTGTTCTTCAGGAGTTGGTTCTGAAATTATTAAAACATATAAGTTAGAAAACATTTATCACAACGGACAAAAGGCTACTGATTTTAGTAAGCCATTGAAATCTTGTATGTATCGTTTCGTTCTACAAAAAGTTTTTGAAGAGTAAAGTACATACATATGTATATGATGCTTTTAAGTGTGGCGAAAGAAAAAGGTTCATTCATCAAAGAGCACATCTTTAAAACGTTGTAGCTAAAGTTATAGCTTGACAGAGAAAAGATTGACATATTTTGCGATTATTCTGACAGCAGTGAAAATATTTAAATTATTTATAGAACTATCACTAATGTTTACCATCAAGCACTTTAAAATTTTGTTCAGGGTTGATGATAAAATAAGTAAAGAGCTTTTCACAGCTTTACTGATTACAGTTCACATTATTATATTTTGCCACATTGTTCTAATTTCAATAGATTAATATTAATAAATGGATTGAGACTCAAAATGTACATACTTTCAAAGACTGGTAATTTATCAATTTTTTCATTTAATTTCTTCTGGAGGTATAGAGTGTAATTAGCTTCATCCATGAGGTACTGCGCTGGTACCCAACCTTTTTCTTCAGTGAGATGTTTTCGTACAAACCACCAGTCTTGATTTGTTGTTTCTGAAATTTTGGTATTTTTTAATGACAATTATATTACAATAGATTTAGAGAATGGTAAAAAAGATCATAAAGTATTTGATATTTTTATTTAAAGACAAAAATGTAAAAAAATAAATTTGAATCTCATATAAATGTGCGACATTGTAAAATTTAATGATGTTCTTTTATTTAAAAAAAAATTACTCACGGTGTGATATTGTAGACTATTATTAAACTATTTTAATTAGTTGCATATCTTATATTTATAGTATAAATATTTCCTAGTAAACAGCAGGGTTACTTTATCTTTTATCAGCTATGCATCATTAAGAAAGAAAATGACATATTACTAATAATCTTGAACTATTTTTATTCATTTAGTAATATTTAATATTTCTTACCTAATATGTATAGTCGTTCACCCTCAACGAGGTTAATAGCTTCATCTGTTTCAGCAACATATGAGTAGACGGCAAACACCGTGTCTCCACAGCGTAAACTCGTTGCGGCTTCTGCAAAAGTTAAGGTAATATTGTTGCTTATAATATATTTGCTTGTTTACACAGTATGAGTATACAGCCTTCTACGAACCGTAGTACTTTCATAACTATTTTGGTCCCTGTCGCTATGCTAATCCTGAACAAAAATTTAACTATTGTTCAGTAGTGTTACAGTCATTAATGTAACAGTAGTTAACAAATAAGACGATTCAGTTTGACGGTATTTTATTTTGATAAATAAATTTTCGGAGAAAGCGCTTTACATTATTCTACTAGTATTATAGTAGGTACCTTATACCATACTGCATTCAAGCAGAACATAAATATATGTATATTCTTGTCCCTAAGTATTACTATTCTATTTTATATAGGGGTCCACTACCTAGTTCGTCTAGAGAGAAGCATTCCCAGGATATAGCCTGAACAAAGTAGTGCTGTTGGAATATTTCAAGTATATTAATGGTGTTATGACGTCGAGCTTGTGACCAAATCAGTTATGGTAGAGTACGTTGAATAGCTTGAATACCCTTATTAGTGTTGGATTACAATCTTATCGGAATAGGAAAATGAGAGAATAATAAGTGTGACTGCGGCCACATAGTATCTGTCTTAATTTACGTTTTAAGAGCCAAAATTTATGTTCTATGCAATATTTTATACAATTTTTTTTACTATTTTATTTCCACTTTTTATTAATTTAAATTACGTTTAAAACGACCGGTTCCAATAACTCCCATCACGTGAAAGAGCAAGACGTGGAATTGGTATAAAAAGTGTATTATTTAATATATATAACAATTAGTATAATATGAATTTCTATCAAGAAGTGACAATACGTTCCATCAACTATATAATCTATAGACGACTGCTTCAGATATAAATTAAAAATCCTGCCAGTACTTTTAGTTTTGTAAATATTATTACATATCTTAACATTGATAGAGTATTTTAATTTAACAATATAATAAATACTATATGAATATATAAATAAGTATTAATATGTTTCATTACCTGAGAATTCTTGTTCTCTAGCTATACTCATTGAAGCTTCAGCTTCTGTAAAATATATTTATTTAAATTTGTTACATTACGACTACTATTACTATAAAATAACACAACATAATAAAAGCTCTTATTATAATTTCACTTATTTACTCATGCTTTGTTATATATAAATTGGTACACAAAAATTGAGCTTTCTTCCTAAAGGTTACATTTTATTTATTTTATAAGCTTGATATTAAAAAGCAAGGTACTCCCATTATAAAGCAACAACCGTAGATAGCGCGTACATTTCTTAAATTATACGACAATTAAATACCTTGAAGTTGAGTTGTTTTTCTGAGTGGACGTTTAGTAGATATAGTTACTTTTTCTTCTTCAAATATAGTGTCCCCTTTCCTCTTCGGTTTTAATTCGTAACTAAACTCTTCAATATCACTGACTTCGTAATTTGATATTTTAGGTTTTCTCTTAATAATCATTTGAACATTTTCATCGGATTCAGCTTCGCTTATTATTATTTCCTCAGCTTGAGAGTCATCATCAACTATCTTTTCCAATTGAATCGATGTTTCATCCCCATCTTCAGACGACACGAATCTTTTCTTTGGTTTTAATTTAATTTTACTAGATAAAGATATTTCTTCTTGTTTTAATGTTTCAATTTGTGGTTTCACATTAAAACTTATTTCCTGGTCCTCGGGTACCGAATTATTATTTAAAAATAAGTTTATATTCTCCGTATATTCTTCTTTATTAGAAGATGGCTTACGCATAGTAATGTTTGTAGTAATGTCTTCTACAGGTTTTTGCTTCTTGCTTGGCTTTTTTATCGACACACTAATGTTTTCGTCAGTATCTGTATCACTTTGTATAATTTCAACTACTTGGCCATCATCTCTGTCTTCAAAGAATTTAATCGATGTTTCATCATTTTCTTCGTTAAATGTTGGCTGTCTTTGTGGTTTTAATTTGACTTTCCCAGACATTGAAATTTCTTCTTCTGCATAAGAATCCAACTGAATATTAAACTCTTGTTCTACATCTTCTTTAGTTTTTGTTCTTTTTGGTCTAAAAATAACATTTTCGGGTTCTGTTACTTCAGAAATAGTAATAGATGACTTACGAACAGGTTTTAGTTTTTTCTTTATCGTAAATTCATCGCTTATTTCTTGATCCATTTTCTTAATACTAGGTCTACGCGGAGAAATAGTAACCTCTTCAGGAATGTCATCTTCCTCTAGTTCTTTTTCTATATTGGTCGGTTCCTCAGTCGACCAGTTTTCAGGAATATCATCTTCTTTTAGTACTTTTTCTTTATTGGTCGGGGTATCGTTATCCTGTATATCTATTTTAGAAGGCGATTTTGATTGGATAAAATCTTCAGATGTATACATTGGTTTCTCTAACTCAATTTTTTCGATATCAGGCAGATTTACTACAGTGGGTTCTTTCTTTTTTAGTTTTCGTGCTTCTTTAATATTTCGTGACAACTCTCCATTTTGTCTAATACTATTTAGTACTGTAATTTGGGGGATTATTATGTTAGGTGGCCAATCAGTAACATGTTTAATGCGACTTTTAAGCTGAATTTTTGGAATTGTTACAGTCGTAGTATCTTGTTTAGATTTTATTGTGGATTTCTTTAATTTCGGCTTGAGAAATTCAGGGGCTTTAATTTCTTCCACGAATTGGGGTTTATCAATATCTACTACTTTACGCTCTATTTTCATAGGTTTTAGTATTTTATTTTTACTGTCAATTGATTTTTCAGGCTTATCTTTATCTTTTGGCTCTGTCATTGGTAGTTTTTGAATGTCTTCTTCAGTAATTTTATCTTCCTTTACTTTAGAATAGTCTATATTTTCTAGGGTACCTTTTTCTGTTGTAAAATCGTAATGTTCTGGTGTCTCTAACTGTGTGTTAATTGCTTCTGGTTCTATTATTTTAATAGGCTTTTTCTTTATTTTAGACGCTTCCTTAATATTTCTAGATAGGTCACCATTTTGCCTAACACTCCCCAAGAAGGTAATTATTAGCTTCGTTTCTTCTGGCGGCCAATCGCTAATGAATTTGATACGACTTTTTAGTTGAATTTTCGGGAAAACTGTAGTTTTCATCTCTTGTTTTGGCTGTATTTTACTAGGTTTTTTAAGTTTCAATTTGGTAAATTGTGGTTCTGCAATTTCTTCAGCGTGCTGGGGCAGGCTTAGTTTTACTGAGCCACGTTCTATTTTTTGGGGTTTAAGTTTCAATTTGGTTGCTGCGTTCACAGCGCTATCACCTAAAACATACAAACAAGACATGTACAATATATACATATATTTACGCATGTATCTATATTTATCTTGTGTGTATATTATATATTACATTATACAGAATATATACACCGTAGAGGAAAAGTGTTCCAATTTTATTATCTATTCCTAAGAGCATTCTGCTGTCTGTATGACATGAATGTAATACAATTTAAGGTAAAGTGAACATATATGTAGGGATGTTTATATGTGTGTGTATGTTCGTAATCTAACAACTCTTACTGTGATTTAAAATAAAAGTCAGATATCTTGAGATGTTTTTTAGCCGCACTTAGTTTTATTACACTCATTAAGCAAGACAGCGTAATATAATAAGGCATCACGTCATTCAACCTACGTAGAAGCAAACGGATAGATTTATTTTTACAAGTAAAGCGTCTAAAATGCTGAAAATAAGAGGTAAGACGTATTTTTGACTTTGTTTTGACACATATTTTTTTAAATTTTTTTTTATTAATTTATTTAAGGTCGTTTTATAACAACTCAGGACCTTAACGACCACGGTAATAATTTACAAAAATGTGTACATATTAATCATTTTAATAAATTCTAGTGTACGTGTGCATCTTTTGACATTGATATTGACACATATTCTTTCTTTGTAACTTAAAGTTTTTCTTCATATATTGGTTTTCAAGTGAAAGGAAATAAACTTTGTTCTAGCTGTTTTACATTTTCCAGTTCTTCGGTTTCTTGAATTCAAAATAGCTGAGAAGAAATTAACGCTTAATCACAAATTAACATACCTTTATCCACGTTTGTCGATGTTTTTTCTTGGTATAAAGTTTCTTCCACTGGATTTTCTCGGCTTACATCTACATTCACTATATCGACAGGTTCTCCATGATCGTGGTCACTATCGAACATTTCTTCAATAGAAATGTCTCTTGGATGATCTGGTATTTCTAAAATTTCGTCAGGTAATTCGATAGTACTTTGATACATATCTGGATGTACTGATGTCTCATCGCCATCATATTCGACTATTTTTACTTCATGATTCAAATTCTTCTCCTCATCTCTTTCTTCGTCATTATCAATCCTTTCTTCAATAACTATATCACCTGTATCACTATAATGACAGCCGGGTTTTCTTTTCTTTTTCAATATTGTACGTTTTGTTTTAATTTTTATTGGTTCACTCCGATCAGGGCCTTTAATAAATTTAGTAATTATTTCTTCAGACTCTTCAATATCAGATGATTTTGGAGAAGTGTAAGGCGAGTGGATTGTGTCTGAAAGTGTATTGCAAATGTATTCTTGTAAATCTAATATATAAAATTCTCGTGTCACGGGAAACGGCTGGACAGATTCTCATGAAAATTTTTTGTGCATATCGAGTAGGTCTGAGAATCGGCCAACATCTATTTTTCATCCCGATATTCCCACGGGATCGAAAGTTACGCGGGTGAAACCGCGGAGCACAGCTAGTATTAATATAAATAAATATGTTTGCTTCTATTATAGTGTATTCGTGATATATTACAATACAATAAGTTTGTAATATAATAAATTGTATAAATTGTACAATGTGATATTAAAATGCAGTAGGCTGATAAAGAGAACAGAATCGCTGTGATTGTATTACACAAAGTAGGTATGGAGTCAAATGCAATTTTTAAAACTCTCCATACACTTGGTATTAGTCAAATGTTTGTGTACCGGTCTATTGTAAAAATTAAAGTTAATGTAAATCCGACCAAGTGAAATACGGACTCGCGCACGTTGGATACTGTACCATTACCTATAAAATAACTTGATTTTTCAAAGCGTTTGTATGAACGACAAAGTTGTATTAGCATTTTTTGAAAATGTATTATTTCATAAAACTAATAATGATATCTCGCTCAAACCAATTTTCGTTAAAAGTTTCCATTGAGATCTACTGCAAATATATTGTTTAGATTTCTCACTCTTTTATTTTAAAAGTTTGATGGGGGGGGGAAGGCACTCATTTTTCCACTTTGGAAGCGTCTATCTTTCAAACAAATGATTTTAGTAACTTTAATGTAATTTTTAAAGACCTATTCATGGACACTCCTCACAAATTGGTTGGGTGAAAAAAATTAGATTCAGTTCTATGTATGGAGTGCTCGTCCACTTTATTTTTTAATTAATTTATTTTTATTCAAAATTCTAATAGCAGTTCACAGAATACATCAACCTACAAAATTTTAACTACGAAAGCCCAGTAGTTTCGAAAAACAATGACTGTGACATATGGATGGACGGACGGACGGACAGACAGACAGACATGACGTTCACTACGGCACCCTAAAAAACGAAGCCTTCCTTTTGAACTTTCTCTAAACCTGTCATGCCGTAGAGATAATTTTTTAATGAAATATAAAGGCTAATCAACATTCATAACATCTGTATTCATTTTTCTACGTCAAACGTCTTTCTTTTATTCAAAAATTGTGTGTATAGCGAAGGAAATCGAGGTGTTACAATTATTTTCTTTTTCCTAATCGTCCTTTTTAAGATGGATATTAATAATAATTTATGATGACGATATTAAATAATATATGTACTTACATTGGATAACAGTAAATTTAGTCGGGGTATAAATGTATACAATTTTTTTTTCACGATTTAAAATAAATTTACTTTTCAATTAATATTGAATGTTTTTTTGGTAAACTTTTATTATAGAAGACATAAGTAAATATTAAAACGAAGCAAGCCTAAAAATCTAACTGCAAATAATATAAATAACTCCGGGTTCGCGTAAGTCGGGGTAGTGCAAGACGAGGTATTATATTGTAATTGAATTGCCAATGATATAAAATTATATGTATCATTCGTTATTTTTATCGCCGCTATTATAGAACAATGTGGTCATCAGCTGGGCTGTTCGGATTCTTACCTGTTGATTTAGGTTCCTGTTGAACAGAAGTTACATTTTCATCCAATGGAATTCTTGAAGTGTCAGTATGTGAAGGTGATAAGACATCTGTTAAATAAAAACACTCCAGAATATATGATGCACGTAATCTATATAAGCATTTATAGTACATTTTGTTTAACATTTAAATATAGTATTACGAAAATAAATAAATCATAATAAATGTAACCTTTATTTTATCATTTTCTTTTATTTTGCATTTGTCACTATGTTGACTTTTTTTTTTAATATTTGTGGTAGGTGTGTCCTTCCTAAAGAGTTTTCGAAAGATTACCCAATTTTTCAAAGGTGAGTGTTTAACTTTGTAGGAGATATTTATTAGCCGATGTTGTATGACGCCTTACATTCATATTACGTGAGTTTGGAACGTCAAACGATTCCATGTTTTGTGTTAATGTATGAATATGTGTTGTGTATGTTTCGTGAGTCATATTTGTTTTATTAAGTGTCAGTATTTTTTTTTAGTATGTCCTGAAAAATGTTAAGTGTTGATAAACCTTTTTTCACTCTATCGATGTTCTTTAAGAATGTAGTTATTATAGTCTTACCGTCACGTTTAAATTATTCTACAATCAGTTGATTAGAATGTCGTACTTTGTGTTGAGGTTCACTGATACTTTCTTCAGATGTATTTATTTCAGGGATTTTGTTTATTTTTGTGGTGTTTATGTCAGTAGGTTGCGGAGTAACTACAATATTCTTTTTGATGATATTATTTAGCTTTCTACGTTGCCTTGGTTTTAACATTTGGTGACAGCATTCTTATTATTTTTTCAGATATAGTTTTTCCGGTTATTCTAGAGTTTTCTTTTTAGTTTGGGTTATTATATACGGCGAATTCTTTTGTGTTACAATCTCTTCGAATATTTGTGATGTCATTGATGCTATACTTTGATTGTTATTTATCACTTCTGAAACTGCGTGATAAAGTACTGTATAAGCATTCTAGTGTATTGTTAAGCATTTCCTGCTTTTTCAGGTTCTGACCATTATCAGTGAAATTACTTCTCATATTTGTCAGACTGACGGGAGTCTCGGTTTTCCTCGTTACCTCAGTTTTATTACCTGGTGATAATTTAACTTCAACTAAGGTTCTTTCTGGCAGTTCTTGAATTTCCTCTGTAATGCGTTCTATTTCTACAGAGTCCAGCTAGTCTTTCAAAAGTAGTATATTTTACTGATACTAGCGTTTTACTTGACAATCCAGTAGTCTTCAATTACTTCTGTACCTATATGTGTAATAGTGTGAATAAATGTAGTGTGATTGTTGATAGTAATGAAATGTGTTCAGTGTACTTTTGTCTGTGGATGGTGTAGGATCGTGTAATAAAAGTTTTTCGTTATGAAGAGTATTAGATGTATGCTTACCTGTTTTGTTTTTTGTAATGAGCTTAGTAAATTTAGTGATTTTCGTCTTACAATTGGGCATATATATTTCTTCAGTAGCTGTTTCTTCTGGTGCTTCATTGAATTCGTCAGGTTCCTGTCCCTTAAATGCTGGCTCGCCAATCTTTTCCTCGAGCGTATCTTCTAACTGAGATGAGATTTTTGGCGATTCCAATAGGCTTGTGTCTATTGAATCTAGAGAGTCCTTAACAATATTCTTCAAAATAACACACTTAGTCTTTTTAATTGTCTTAATTTTACCATCTGGTGACAATATTTCTTCAATGGTTTCTTCCGGAAGTTCTTGTATTTCCTCAGTAACCTGTTCCGTGTGTTCAGGTTTCTGCTGTGGCAAAATATCTTCTAAAACTTGTGGCTTAGTTGTAGTAACACTGTCAAAGTTTTCGATGATTTCTGTAGCAGTAAGTGTAATTGTGTTATCAAGTGGTGTATATGTTTCGTCTGTAATTTCGTATGTAGATAGTGTAATGTCATTTGTTTTTTGTGTATCGCTTTGAGTAGTATCTATAGAAGATTTACCTGTTTTCTTTTTCTTAATGCGCTTAGTGATTTTAGTGATTTTTGTCTTACAATCGGGCGTCAACACTCCTTCCATCACTGTCTCTTCAGATGCTTCATCGACCTCGGCAGGTCCATGTTCTTTGATTTCAAGCTCTTGCTCTTCTTCGGGTATCTCCTCAATTTGAGGTTTTTCGGTTAAATCTTCGAGGTCTTTGTCTACCGAATCCGGAGAGGCTTTTACAATTTCCTTTTTGTTAATACGCTTAGTCTTTTTAATTATTTTAGTTGTACCATCAGGTGTCACAATTTCTTCAGTCACGGTCTCTTCAGGTGCCTCCTCGATTTCATCAGGCTGCTGCACCTCGTAATCAGGTTTGCCAATTTCGTCTTTCGGCTTTTCTTGCAATTCAGGTTTGTCGGTCGTTTCCGCTTCCACTGATTCTGGCGTGACTTTTGTAATTTTCTTTTTGACCGTTCGCTTGGTTTTCTTTGTAATCTTGGTTTTACCATCTGGTGACATTATTTCTTCAACGGTTTCTTCCGGAAGTTCTTGTATTTCCTCAGTAACCTGTTCTGTTTCTACAGTTTCCTGCTGTGGCAAAAGATCTTCTAAAACTTGTGGCTTCGTTATTGTAACACTGTCTAGGTCTTCGATGGTTTCTGTAGCAGTAAGTGTGATTGTGTCATCAAGTGGTGTAAATGTTTCGTCTGTGATTTGGTATGTTGATGGTGTAATGTCATCTGTTTTTTGTGTATCGCTTTGAGTAGTATCTGTTGTAGATTTACCTGTTTTCTTTTTCTTAACGCGCTTAGTAATTTTAGTGATTTTTGTCTTACCATCGGGCGTCAACACTTCTTCCGTCACTGTCTCTTCAGGTGCTTCATCGACTTCGGCAGGTCCATGTTCTTTGATTTCAAGCTCTTGCTTTTCTTCGGGTATCTCCTCAATTTGAGGTTTTTCGGTTAAATCTTCGAGGTCTTTGTTTACCGAATCCGGAGAGGCATTTACAATTTTCTTTCTGATAATACGCTTAGTCTCTTTAATTATCTTAGTTGTACCATCAGGTGTCACCATGTCTTCAGTCACGGTCTCTTCAGGTGCCTCCTCGATTTCATCAGGCCGCTGCACCTCGTAATCAGGTTTGCCAATTTCGTCTTCCGGCTTTTCATGCAATTCAGGTTTGTCGGTCGTTTCCGCTTCCACTGATTCCGGCGTGACTTTTGTAATTTTCTTTATGACCGTTCGCTTGGTTTTCTTAGTAATCTTACGTTTACCATCTGGTGATATTATTTCTTCAACGGTTTCTTCCGGAAGTTCTTGTATTTCCTCAGTAACTTGTTCTGTTTCTACAGTTTCCTGCTGTGGCAAAAGATATTTTAACACTTGTGGCTTCGTTATTGTAGTAACACTGTCTAGGTCTTCGATGGTATCTGTAGCAGTAAGTGTGATTGTGTCATCAAGTGGTGTAAATGTTTCGTCTGTAATTTGGTACGTTGATGGTGTAATGTCATCTGTTTTTTGTGTATCGCTTTGAGTAGTATCTGTTGTAGATTTACCTGTTTTATTTTTCTTAATGCGCTTAGTAATTTTAGTGATTTTTGTCTTACCATCGGGCGTCAACACTTCTTCCGTCACTGTCTCTTCAGGTGCCTCATCGACTTCGGCAGGTCCATGTTCTTTGATTTCAGGCTCTTGCTTTTCTTCGGGTATCTCCTCAATTTGAGGTTTTGCGGTTACTTCTTTATGATCTTTGTCTACCGAATCCGGAGAGTCTTTAACAATATTCTTTCTGATAAAACGTTTAGTCTTTTTAATTATCTTAGATGTACCATCAGGTGTCGCAATTTCTTCAGTCACGGTCTCTTCAGGTGCCTCCTCGATTTCATCAGGCTGCTGCACCTCGTAATCAGGTTTACTAATTAAGTCTTCCAGCTTTTCTTGTAATTCAGTTTTGTCGGTTGTTTCCGTTTCTACCGATTCTGGCGTGACTTTTGTGATTTTCTTTTTGACCGCTCGCTTGAGTTTCTTAGTAATCTTAGTTTTACCATCTGGTGATATTATTTCTTCAACGGTTTCTTCCGGAAGTTCTTGTATTTCCTCAGTAACCTGTTCTGTTTCTACAGTTTCCTGCTGTGGCAAAAGATCTTCTAAAACTTGTGGCTTCGTTATTGTTACACTATCTAGGTCTTCGATGACTTCTGTAGCAGTAAGTGTGATTGTGTCATCAAGTGGTGTACATGTTTCGTCTGTGATTTGGTATGTGGATGGTGTAATGTCATCTGTTTTTTGTGTATCGCTTTGAGTAGTATCTGTTGTAGATTTACCTGTTTTCTTTTTCTTAACGCGCTTAGTAATTTTAGTGATTTTTGTCTTACCATCGGGCGTCAACACTTCTTCCATCACTGTCTCTTCAGGTGCTTCATCGACTTCGGCAGGTCCATGTTCTTTGATTTCAAGCTCTTGCTCTTCTTCGGGTATCTCCTCAATTTGAGGTTTTTCGGTTAAATCTTCGAGGTCTTTGTCTACCGAATCCGGAGAGTCTTTTACAATTTTCTTTCTGATAATACGCTTAGTCTTTTTAATTATCTCAGTTGTACCATCAGGTGACACAATTTCTTCAGTCACGGTCTCTTCAGGTGAATCCTCAATTTCATCAGGCTGCTGCACCTCGTAATCAGGTTTGCTCATTACGTCTTCCGGCTTTTCTTGCAATTCAGGTTTGTCAGTCGTTTCCGTTTCTACCGATTCGGGTG
>LUGF01055953.1:273390-287840 GCA_001625245.1 Calycopis cecrops | reverse complement strand
GTGACGAGCGGCGTGCAAGAGCGGTGCTGCGTCTCGCGTTGCCGCGCGAAGCAGCGCGGCGCTGCGAGGCGCAGCCTGAGGCCGCTGTGGCGACTTGTCTACTATTTCCGTCCCGACTTCGTTTTATTATTATGTTATAATATATTTCCTGCTTGCATTATAAGAGATTTGTAGTAGATGTTTAATAGAATAGAAAACGAAAAATACTACGTTATTTCCCAAAAATATTATTCGATGATACTTGTCACTACGAAAACATATTTTTTTAACGATTATAATGATACATTTAAACTTTACAAAAATATATATTATTATTTTACATTATACAGGGGTATTTTTTGGTCACCGGCCTTTTAAAGTAAGGAAGTAAAAGTTTTAAATTTTATCGTCTAATTGTAATATTTTATTAAATAAAAATCGATTTGAAATGGTCCTTAAAAATACAGCGATCATGGTTCATACGCGAAATGTATTGACTTCAAGGTCAGTGACGCCAGCCGCGCGACCCTCGCAAGTCATATACCACGCGGTGACCAAGAAATATGCTTATAACATGGGACAAACTAATTTTAACTAATTATTTTTTTATTATTTTTTATTTCATAAAGTCAATGTATTATTGATTCTGAACCAAACCTGAAAATTTGGCCGGTGACCAAAAAATAACCCTGTATATTATTATTTTTTATAACCTACCAAAAACATCGATGTTTCCGAACATCGATGTTTTCCTTTCGATGTTTATCGAGCATCGATGTTTAAGGGTCGATGTTAATATCGATGTCAACATTGATGTTTTTCTAACATCGATCATCCCTAACTACGGGTGTCGGGTGGGCGCGGGAGGAGCGGTCGCCCGCGGCACAGCCGCGGCGAGTGGACACGTTCCGCTGCGCCGCGCGGCGTCTCGCTGCACCGCGCGGCGTCTCGCTGCACCGCGCAGCGTCTCGCTGCACCGCGCGGCGTCGTTGATGATACGATTTAAAGATGCGTCTCGCGGCGCCGCGAGGCAACTCGCAGCGCCGCGCTGCGCAGCGCGACATCAAAGCCGCGTCACGTCGCGTCGCGTCTCGGTGTGAATTGACCCTTAATGTATTGGTGGTATAACTAGTCAGGTTATTGAAGTGTCACTTCAACCAGTTAGTTGTGAGTGTGAGTGAAGTTGCGGTTTTATAGGTAATTTATATGAATCCAAATAAAAATATTTTAATTTGTTCCCGTTTGGTTGTGATGCAACAGTAAACCTTTAGTCACGAGTCTACTCGTTAATGAACATTAATCACTACTATTAAGTCTGATTTATAATTTGTTTAAAGACATTTTATTTGTATTTTGTTAGTATTTTCTTGATTTACCAAAGTATTTTGCTCAATATGGCGCAAATGGTATGAATTTTGTCTTGCCCTTCGCAATGCATTCGCGCACAAACAATCATAACTGTTCACTTTTAAGGATTGATTTTGATTTCTAAGTTATTCGAGATTATATCGTATATTTATGCGGAAAATTTGATTCAAATCAAATTATTTATTGTCTTTGCGTAAAAGAATAAGAAACAATCAATTATTATTGACAATTTGCTCTACGCTGCATGCGTTGCTACGTCTACGCTGCTGTCGAATTTTGTTCGTACCAGCTCATAAACCTTTGTGGGTACATGTATAAAAACTTTGCTAAAGATCACCACATGATCAAATGTACAATTTACGATTCTATAAAGAACATACAGACAAACATTCATTTTTATATTTAAAGATTATTGCACCTTGAAATCTTGCGGATACAGGATCGTGGTCATCTCTAGATCTATCTATTTAATTACCGCAAAGAATGTTACTTTTCTTTTACCTGCGTCAAGACATGAAATAATATATAAAACTGTTGCAGGTTAAGCCGTTCCTAAAATAAATAAGCGTAGAGCTCACGGAGCTTTCAGTCTGAATCTAAACTAACACACGTCACAGATAAAGCACCACGTCTGACTGCATTTCGTTTTAGGAAACCTAGACTTTAGAAACGGCGTTACGATATTTATAAAGCATACTGCAAGAAAAAGTATTTGGTGTTTTTATTTTATTTTTAACCCTCATAAACATCAGCAAAAGTATTATTTGTGAAGATGAAATGCTTCCATCACCCCATCACCCCCAATAGGCCATCCAACAAATGACACTCCTTTTCTCTAGCATTATAATGAGTCATCAGAATTTTTAAATATCTAAAAATCGTGACAGCAGTATTATAGTATCATATAAATATAGTATATTCCCATGGAAGCTGGATTAGGCTACAATTAAACAGGTACACTACGTCACTAGTAAATAAGTGTGAGAGGTTGTATCATGCTGCAGGAATGTAAAATTAGTAGAAGTATGAGTAAGGAGTTTGAGTAGAAGTATTACGTTTACTGACTTGATACCGCTGCAAAGGGATATCAATAGAGAATAAAATCGTATCGTACCAGTTACTTATAAATATCGAACTAAACCAAAAGTAACGGGAAAGAGGAAAGAGCGCGATAAATAAAACGCGCAGGGGCTAATTGAAAAGCGGTGGTATAAATCAGTAGAGAGCGGTGCATGTGGTGCAGGGCGAAAACAAACGACACTAAATCTGTGGACCACTTAGATATATTTGGGTCACGGTAAATCTTAGTTACTGATCTTAATTTACGTATTTTTTCTGAATACATGGGATTCTTAGTCGTAGTATTTTCTGTTCTTAATGTATTGCAAGGTAATATATGTAATTATAGTTTGCTCTTTACCGAGATGTGATAATGTGTTTTTATTGTTCGTGTAGTTTGATTCTGTGAATTACACTTAGTTTTTAATTATTTGAATTAATGATATATTCACTAACTTATAATTTTGAAGTAAGTAAATGACTGGCATTTACTAACTTCAAAATATTGTATTCGATATACCTACCGGAGTTGTGATCTGTTACGTATTCAAAAATATCTCGTATTGCCAATAATTAATTTGTTGTTAGTCTTGTATCAGTACCTACAATATATATTTTCGGTTCATATAATGAAATATGTGTAAATAAGAAAAAAAGTAAAATAGGGTCTTGAAACTGGGCTATTTATTAATTTTATGTTTTCAGTATAATATAATTTGGATGATCGAGCTTTGCTTGGTATTTATTTACATACAAATTACTTAATGAAAAATGAAAAAAAACACAAAAAAATAGAAGTGACTGTTTATTGTATCGCGTATCAAAAATCTTAGGACAAAAATAATAAATAAAAAAAAGATAAGTGACTGTGGATTCGATTCTTGTACTTTCGCACAGGAGTCTATTGCTTGAAAACCTTACGTATTCTAATGATATTGTAGCAGTTTTTTTTATTGCCTTAAAACTTCGATGAATAAGCATTTTTCAAAAAAAAACAAATAAAAAATTAAAAAATAAGTACCTAACTGTTTATTGTATCCTCGTATCAAAAATCTTAGGACAAAAATAAAAATTAACAAAGGATATGTGACTGTGGATTCGATTCTTGAACTTTCGCACCGGAGTCTGTTGTCTGAAAATTATGCTTATTTTTATACTTTTTACAGTAAAATTATTATAATAATTATATTATGTTGGCGTTCTACTTTCGTTTATTGTTGTTTTAGGATTCACATTTAATTTCGACCAGGACTCACGCGATAGTAAACGAAAGTAAAAAAAAATAAATACAATTACCGAGCTTGCTATTATTACGATACATTAAAAACTACGCCATTCGGATGTGATCAAATTTCGATAACCCAAACGTGTGTTTAAATTTTCAAGCCTCGCTTTATAGTCGAGATGCTTTGTTCCGTAATAGTGTTTGGCACACGCCGCCGACCGCGCTGCCAGTCTCGTGTCCCGGCGACCGCAGCACGTCAGCTGCGGCCCGTCATGTTGGCGGAGTCGCATTTACTGCTGTGCCGCTTTATATGCCAGGAATTTTGTGGGCAAAATATGAGGTGGGTTTTTCTACGATATATTTGAGCGTAAAATAGCGGCTTAAAAAGGATGAGTGCTAAAAAAGGTCATCGATTCACTATTTATAAATAATGTAGGGTAAGGATGCCGAATATAAGATACCATTTTGTTTTTTTGCCATAAAAACAATCTGATTCTACTGATTACTATGAAAATTATGTTATTCGATTCAGCATTTAGGCAGAGAGGCAGTAACAATAGTTTTGATCTTTTCCCGCACTGCTTCTAACGACACTAGCACCAAATAGCTGCCGTAATTAGTGTCGCCAAAACCTGACTATCTCATATTTGGCAACTATCTCATAATAGGCATCTTTACCCTATTACTTTTATTGACTCGTCTATATTAATTCGTCGTCTAATTATAATTATATATCTAATTATATTATTGTCTAATTATAATTAAAATAATGTATTCTTTTATTGACTCGTCTATTCTAGATGGCATATTCCTAGCTTATGTACCTACACATTTTTACGGGCTTGGCCCACCACTCTTTTCCACCGCTGCTGTTCCTGTGTCGCCAGGATCAACAGCGTCAACCACAACGACCCTTTGATATGATCTCAGGGGGCCCGAGGGAAAAGCTAAATTTATCTTGGGACCCGCAACGAAATTAATCAGAAGAAATAAAAGGAAGAGTATGAATATTATCCTACACATATTGTGCGCTCTATAATTAAATACCTACTTCATCTTCATATTCCAGGGGTCAACTTGCTCACATAATAAATCTCCTAGCTTGATCCCTGAGTTGTGGACTAAATTATATGAAACGAATGAAGTAATAAGTATAATTCGCAAAACGATAACGGCTTGTGCACTTGAATAAGAGTAACAGGTTTAGCTTAAATTTAAAAAGCCTATTTTAGGCAGTGGACTAAGATAGGCTGATTATTATTATAAAGAATCAAAAATATATTGAAGCCTACAGAGCCTTGGTTTGATTCTGTGTATTTCACATTGCGACTTACAAAAAGATTAGTGTAGTGCGTAATCTACTTAAAGGATTTGCTCTTTCGCCCGTAATATGTTATATGAAATTTCTATATTATATCAACAAACAATTCAAGAAATATGAATTGATTAAATAATTATTAATAATTATTATCAGTTGCGCCTCAATCAAACTCACTAGATCAAAGGAATAATGAAATAATTAGCGGTAGGGTATCATTTTCGTTGGATCCGATGTACTGTCTTCAGTCACAACTTAGCTCTTTAACGTGACATACATGATAAATAGCTGACCCGACAGACGCCATAACATAATAATTGTAGTCGCTGGGTTGTTATTGTTTCCATACCATACAACACACTTACATCTGATATTTAGCTGATGGCAATATGAATAATATGTAACATCTGATAATTAATCGATATATTACTATGATCCTCCTTTAATTAACGGTACCTATGATAATAATGACTATGAAATGGAAACCTCAGCTACAAATCTCTCCTGTAAATTGTAGATTACAACAAATTTATGTTCCGTTCTCATAAAATATGTACGTTCGTGCATACAATAATTGCACATTTGTATGAAATATGACCCTTGTTAGAGAAACTACAATGTGTACGGGAATGTGCTGTAGTTAGGATTGCTCGACTTAGGGCGACATCTACCGTGCTTCAAGATAACTAGGTGTTACTGTAAAGCTGCACTCACACTGGCGCCGAATTGAAACGTTGTTACCGTATTTTATATTGAATATATTACACCGTATTAATTAATACACTGCATAGACTGGGTGACACTGTCTTCGTTTTCAACAGTTCTCAAAGTTTTTGGGCGCCCGGATTTTGTTTTTACGAGTGTTGAGCCGGTTTCTTCAAACTTCTTGACCAATTTTTCAATACCTAAGTCCACTTGACTTAGGTATTGAAATATTGGTCAAGAAGTTGGCGCATCATTCAAATGATGGATCTGTCGAATGTTGCAGAGTTTTCTTCGCCCTACAGTCGCCAAATTATCGTTTTTGTAAAACTCGCGTACGCATAACGCACGGTCCGCTCCCGAGAAACGCTCCATAGCGACTAAATTCCCAAGAGCCAGGCTACCAATTAGTACAATAGTTGTGTTCACGCAATATCCAAAACAAATGTGACCTTTCTTTTGAGACACCCTGTATCATAAATAACAGCACACTTGTTATTCAGATGAACTATCTCTGAGACGGCGTCGAATGCCGTGGAGTGTTCGCACAAAGCAAGTGCAGTTTAAGTTTGGGTGAGCTCAAAGTGCTTCGAGCGCACTTGTCACTTATACACTTGACTGTGTTTCACATTCTGGAGTGTATTCAACGTCATTATCAACTTTTTTTGTGCCTAAAGTATGAATACTAATATTTATTTACTTTATAGTGTCAATGAGTTAGTAGATACATAATTTAAGAATAATAGTAATAACAAATGTAATATTACGCCGGGTTCGAAAATATTATTATAGTGACGAAGGGTCGAATCTACATCGTATTGTAATATATTAGATTTATGTTTGTAAGAACTTTATTTATAGACTTGCAAACAGTCCCTTCCGTCATTTTGCCCGTACACATTATATTATTCAAACATATGCCTATATTAAAAGGCCTGTATAGAATTTATGTGACCAATCGCTTACACTAGACCGGCGTAAAGTGTCAGCTGTGCTGTCGCGTTTCGTGCGGTGTGTAAGTAGCCGGTGGCCCATGTGGGAGGGGAGCGCATCTGTATAGACTATGTGGTTGTCTATTGCGTCGGTAGTCCTGAAAATGGCTCCGACTGCTCGTTTGCACCCCTACACCATAAAAACAGCATATTTTTCGCATGAGGACAATGTTATATATTATATATATATATATATATATATATATTTGCTTTTCTGTCGCAGGCTTTGAAATGGACTAATAAAGTTCAATTGTAGGGACGCATTGAAGAAGATGAGTAGTGGTCGACATTTGACCAGGTGTCAGACGATTTTCGCACATTGTCTAGTTTTGAAACGAATGGCGAGAGATCTGCTGTCTAGAAGTTCATAAACAGTCTCCAAAAGTGGATGGATAAAGAGTGATTTTTGGCACAAACGTAATGGCGTAATAGTAGGTATAAACGGATTTCAATTGATGTTGGCATTATAGAAGTGAGAGTTACCAGCCCGGTCGTGCGTCCTCGATTCCAGTAATGCAGGAAAGCCACCTCCTCTTACAGTGCTTATTACTACAAATTTATCGATAAGTTTATCTTAGCACGACCGACAGCGATGCCGCAGAAAGAATGCGGACATTAGATGTTAGTACACAGTGATAAATGCGTTAGTTTTACTCCCGGGAGCTGTAAGTCCCTCCCGGTTTATCTCTAAGTCCATTACGAGTCGTTATCTGACCGCAGTCGATCACCAGCCGACACACAACAACCAGCTTTAAACAATTTACGACCTCTGTAATTAGGTTTTGTCTTGAACCTATTTCTACATCAGTAGGATAAACTGATGAAAAAGTGAAGAAAATATCATCCTTAATCATTAAAATAGCCTTATTAAAAACTCAGTCAAGAAAAATGTAATGTAGAAAAAAATATTATAGAAATATAGTAGAGACTACAAAATATATTCATCACACGAACCACTAAGTATTTATAAGGGTCGCTTTGTTTATTGAAAAGACGTCATTGACTGAGTCCTTTAGCCCGCGGCGCTCCCACAGGGGGCATTTATACATCGTCTCTCTTTTGTTCCACGAAATCAAAATTATGTACGGTATTCAGACCTGCGGGTAACGCATAATCATAAATATAAACCTATCTTGGAAGAGCTGGAGCTGGGTCGGTGGATGGTAAAGATATTGTATGAAGACCAGGCTGGCGCAGTGGTGTAGGGCTCGTATTAGTAGAGCATGTAGCGCCAGGGCTCGCGGGTTCGAATCCCATCTAGGTCATGGATTCTTATCTATGTATTATAATATGTATTTCTATAATAAAAATCATAAATATATAAAATATGTTAAATTTTTTAATACATATTAAATATATTATTTCCGTTGTCTAGTGCCCGTAACACAAGCACAGTATAAGTAACGAGTCCTTACGGTACTTACCACGGGGCTAGACTAACGTAGTATGTAAACAGTTCACAGATATAAAAAAACCGGCCAAGTGCGAGTCCGACTCGCACACCGAGGGTTCCGTATGAATGGGAAAAACAATCCAAACGTAATGCATGGTTTTCAAGACCTTTTTCTCTAAAACGCGTGAAGGGATTAAGCTGAACTGAACTGGAAGACGTTTTCTTCTAAATCAGACGTTTGCGTCTAAATTAGACGTTTGCGGCACACATTTATCAGGCGAATTAGTTATAAGTTGATAATGATTTTTCCAATGATCTACATATAATTTACAAATTTTTAGATTTATTCCTATATATGTGCTATAAGTTCTTACTTCTTGCCAAATTTTACAACTCCAGGTCAACGGCAAGTACCCGATAATTTTAGGTTTTCGACAAAGTACGTTTTCATACAAAATTTGTGCATAATTGGCTATAACTTTTTATTTCGTTAACTTAGAAGTGTGAGAAGGCATCAAGACGTAACTGACCTTCGTATTTGACAAAAATTTCAGCTTAATCCCTTCACGCGTTTTAGAGAAAAAGGTCTTGACAGACGTACGGACAGACGGACAACAAAGCGATCCTATAAGGGTTCCGTTTTTTCTTTTTGAGATACGGAACCCTAAAAATGATTATAATAATATCTATTATATTTATGTATCTTAGGAGAGTACAGTATCTTAGAAATAGTAGATCCCCTGATGCTGAAAGACAATTTTCGTTGTTATTTATTGCTAAGGGCCTGTCCACATGCACACGGTACGGCGCCGTCGCCGTATTCACGGTGCCCACGGCGCCGTACGCCGTGAATACGGCGCCGTATTCACGGCGTACGGCGCCGTATTTACGGTGTACGGCGCCGTATTTACGGCGCACGGCGCCGTATTCACGGCGAGCGCACCGTGGCACGGTGCCGTCGCCGTGGAATACATAGTGTAACCAAATATAGACTCAATTTGTATGACAACTTGTAATACTTATAACTTGTAACTTTTTATACGATTGTAATGATGTGGACGCAATGTGTCAATATAAAGTAAACATAGTCTTTATGTTTATGTATTGTATGTATATGTATAATATATATTGTAATAACCAATTTGCGTACCGTACGTAAGTAGCCGGTGGCCCATGGAGGTGGGAGGAGAAAGGGGGGCAGCGCATCTGTATAGTCTATATGGCGATGTCTATGGGCGTCGGTAGTCATGAAAATGGCTACAACTGCTCGTTTGCCCCCTATACCATAAAAAAAATATATTCATTTTATATGCAGTAATCAATTTTATTTTTCGTACGGTACGCAAATTGGTTATTACAATACGTATTGTATTAATGTTCAAATAAACATAAAGACTATGTTTTCTTTATATTGACACATTGCGTCCACATTATTACAATGGTATAAAAAGTTACAATTTACAAGTATTACAAGTTGTCATACAAATTGAGTCTATATTTGATTATACTATGTACCACGGCGACGGCACCGTGCCACGGTGCCCTCGCCGTGAATACGGCGCCGTACGCCGTAAATACGGCGCCGTACGCCGTGAATACGGCACCGTGCACCGTGAATACGGCGCCGTATTCACGGCGTACCACCGTGAATACGGCGACGGCGCCGTACCGTGTGCATGTGGACAAGCCCTAACATGAATGTATTTTAAATAAAGAGTTTTTAAGTATCCTTTCGTGCGTCCATCATTGTTTCACGCTTTAACGGAATATAAATTGGAAAATAAATTTTAAAAGTTCACTGGGAAAAGAGAGATAAATGGACTTTTCAAATAAATAAATTCGTATTGCATTTCGTGGTATTTTAAAAAGATTGAAATATTTATTGGTATAAAAACTTGGTGTTTCAGAGTAAGATGTGTTCATAGTTTAATGTCTTAATTATGTATATTAATAATAATTATTTATCAGAATTGCAAAGACCAAAACAAGTAATATTAAAGGCCTTATAAGAGGTGATTCCTCTTGACTCTTGTCGTGTCTCCACCGCCACAGCCATCGGCTACTTACACACCGCACGAAACGCGGACAGCACAGCCGTCACTTCACGCCGGTCTCGTGTAAGCTTCGTCTAGCTCCCCAGTCGTGCCGATTAAATTCAGCTGCAAGCATGCAGTGTGGCACTACCTTACTAAAAAGGGTTTGACAGAGATGGTGAAACAAATTCACTGGTGCTGAAGATACCGTAGCCATCATCATTTGATTACATCTCGTGATAAACATACAAAATTTATAAATATGAACGACGTCAAAAAGGGCCGGGTTGAAAGTTATCAGATGATTTTAGGCGCTGCTGTTGTTGTGAAATGAAATGAGTTTTATCGCATTTGTTCTAAAAGATATAACGACCTGTCATCGTTTCATTACCAGAGCGAACCTCACGGATCAGTTAACTAATGATAAGCCGACCAGCCCTTTTTGACATTTTTATGTCTCGCTACATGTGTGTATATTTTGCTGACGTTTTTGTATCATTAAAACAAAACAATATGTAACAATATGTATTACACATATTGTTTGCTGATATTATGCGTGATTATCTCCCAAATTAAATCATAATATTATATGGGCATTATATTAAATTGTAAGGTATTATGGTTACGTGACAAATGCTACAAAATATAGAACCATGTTTCTATTTTATTAGCGTTGAATCAATGTTTCAGATTTCACACATAATCCGCAGAACAACGTTTACTTTTTACTTATTTTTATTTACTAGTGGACCCGCAAAGACCGATATTCGATCTAAGTGAAACTTCTTTGTAATTAAAAACAAAAAATCGTATGACATGTTATGACATTGTAACTAAGGTAACAACTTATGTAGAATTTACACTTGTAAAAGACACATAGAAACTTCATCAATAATTAAGTGTATCTTACGGTATCTTATTTAACAATGAGTCAAATGCATAGTAGTGTGTGTAAAGTTTTATTCAATTAAAGTAGGTACTTTATAAACATTATTATTGAAATATTAGCGTTCTGCTCTTCTCTTACACGTAAACTATAAGTGTGCCAAATTTCATATTCCTCCGTCCGCGCAATTTTCGTAAAAATGTTCCTAAGTTTTTGCTTCGCGTATTAATATATAGATTAGGTAGGTATACACAAATAGGTAACATCATAACAGAACACATAACAATCCACAATATTGGTCCTTTTTATTTATAAATCTCTCCTAGAACATCAACATATTACTTGTTCGAGACTTTTGCGTTTGTTACACATATTGTTATTACTTTACGGGTTTTAACACGGTTAAATATTAAAGGCCAAAATATATACCCTTGCTCGACGTTTCGACTGGGTTGCACCAGCGGTGGTCTCGCGCCGACTGATATATTATGTTATATAATATATTCTCCTTAAACAGGTTAAGTGTAGCTCAAATATCGACACGTAACTGCGAGCTACGTCTGAACCGAAGACACGAGCTTGCTGACTGTACGTCGTGATTGTTACTGTATATTGACACCCTCGAAGATGCTGCCACCTTGTTGTGATGGGGGCGCTTGCGTGTCTCTACGATCCCCAAGCCTCTGGCGAACACGGTTACCCACATCGGACAGGCTTGGGAGAGAAGAACTCTGCTGGAGAGTCCTCCACCCGCCCCTCTGAATCATTAGATAACGGTGTGGATAAGGACGACCGGCGAGGCGTACTCCTTTAGAGTATTGGGACCAGGAAGCAGGAAAGGGAACCTGACCCCATTGCAATAAAATAATCTATTTGAGGCATTCAATTAATGTTTTTACTAATAAAATATTCCTTATGATTTTTATATTTACCTTTTTATAATGTAAAAACAACTCAATCCACCCTGTAAAAATCCGCTGATATATCGAAAGCAATTTCAGTTATCAAACTTTTGCTCTTCCATTCACTTTCTACGTGAAGTATAAGCAAACTTATATAATTAATTGCTTCGTAAATTTTACTTTTATTCTGCAACGAGAGCGGGAGGGGTATGGAGGGCAACGCATCTGTATAGCCTCTATGTGGATGTCTATGGGCGTCGGTAGGTGTGAACATGGCTCCGACTGCTCGTTTGCTCCCGTTTGCTATACCATAAAAAATGCATATGTGTTGCCCTTATTCCCTCCTCCCTCCACTGAGCTACCGGTCTCTCACAAACCACCGAAGTTAGGGACTTCGCGTTCGTTTTATCCAAATTCTTAAGAGAAATCCCGCAGAATGTCTAAAACTGCACTAAACTAAGTAACTTTTGCAAAGCTAGCTAAGTTTGCTAAGTAGTAATTTAGAAATCGTTTACGTTGGTAATAAAAATAAATATATTCTGTGACTAAACAGATAACAAATACCCGGGATCAGAACTGATAAATTTATCAATGAAAGTAGATTAACTAAAATATGATCATCGTAAATAAATGGTAAACACCGTTTGAATATTCATGCTGTGCTAATTATGTGCGTGAGTAAAATTTAAACTCACGATCAGGGTCCCTTGCAAATTGTAAATTGGTGATTTATCAACACGTAAAACAGTAGCCAAAATTCGATATATTCGTCGTCGGACTTATTAATATGGAATCAAACGTACAGTTGCCGCATTTTGATAACTATGAACACTAATTGATAAACGCATAATTGTTATGAATATTTTAGTAAGAGGTAATACACAGCATGATTACATGCAGGCGAATTGAGCCAGCAACGTGGAGGTACCTCTCGCTTACGAGACCGGCTTAAAGTGACAGCTGCGCTGTTAGGTTTCGTGCGGTGTGTAAGTAGCCGCTGGCCCATTGAGGTAAGAGGAGAAAGAAGCGCAGCGCATCTCAGCCTCTATGCTGATTACTATGGGCGTCGGTAGTCATGAAAATGACTCCAACTGCTCGTTTTCTCCCTATACCATAAGAAATTAATACACGATGGTTTCTTAGTGGAGTAGGTAGAGGTAAGTAAAATCATCATAAAGGTGATTATAGAGTGCAGGCGAGTTGACGCTTTACATAATATTTGCATGCGACTAACACAGCCGGTCTCTACACTAAATGCGTTAGAAATAATTAATAAACATCGAATGCATTTCAAATTCTATTGCACGTTAATTCCCGTTCCAATATGTACGAATAAATTATAATTGAGTTGGTTGACCAGCTTAAATTGATTTATATAGGATTAGCAAAGGGTATGACGACTCCACTTACCTCCATGGGCCACCGGCTACTTACACACAGCATGAAACGCGACACCACAGATGTCACTTTACGCCGGTCTCGGTGTAAGCGAGAGGTTAATAATAAAACGTTGTAAGCCATAACTCAAAATTCGTCCGCGTCGTTTGTTTTTCATTCCTGCAATATCTTTGATGTCATGAAAGACTTTTCATGTTTTCTTGTAATTAGTTTATAAATATTTACATATTATTTTTTATACATATTTATGAGGTGGAATATAGGTATTTATAATCATCAGTCATAATAATATTGTATCCATTTCGTCACCATTCACGACGCTATTTTTGTTTATTTCTTCGATTCTCCGCCTATTTGGCAACCGAAACAATGTTCAGTCTTAAAAATCTATTTTGATGTTTTTTTCTATGCAGTATAAGGGTGTACTGACGCACAAAGTTATCTACACATTTAACCTTCATTTGCCTCTCCCGTGTAACGGAAGCATGTCATGTTGTTTTAGTATTATGTATGTGAGCGAGCGATATGTACCTCTCCTGTTTTGTCAGCCTAATTGACTGCAATGTGTTACTAAATTATCGATTTGTTTTACGTATCAATGGCAAAACGACGCCCATGTAATGCAGTTGGAGCACTCTTACAAAACCAAGAAATTTATGAATACATAATATATAGGTTGGCTAGAATTATTATCTCGTAACTTGTATCAGAAAGCTATCAATCTAACTTCATAATTAGCACGTCAAATATTGGTAATTTAATTAGGCAAGTTCGCTACATTCATTTCAAATAGAGACAAATCGATTTCTAATGAAAAGTATATAACCTACAGGCACCTGTGGAGGAGTCTGTATACAAGTGTTATTAAAGTGATAATAAATGCGTCAAGTTGGGATAGTTTTATATTGTATTCTCGAATTGCACTACTTTAGTTATACATCGTTTATATTTAATCAGCGCAATCAATATTACACCAACAAGCTCTTTTGGATATAGGTAGGTAATAATATATTATTTACAACTTATGATTTATGACTTTCGAGATGGCTCGAAATGAATGCTCAAAATGTTTGATGTGTTGTAACGTGTTTGTCTATTTTCAAAGAAGCAAACGTTACCTTACCCTCAACCCGGCACTTTGCGCGTACAGTTTACAACATTGAAGTGGCCACCTCGTGTCGACAAATCTAATCCC
>LUGF01055953.1:260373-271415 GCA_001625245.1 Calycopis cecrops | reverse complement strand
ACGGAAGCATGTCATGTTGTTTTAGTATTATGTATGTGAGCGAGCGATATGTACCTCTCCTGTTTTGTCAGCCTAATTGACTGCAATGTGTTACTAAATTAATGATTTGTTTTACGTATCAATAGCAATACGACGCCCATGTAATGCAGTTGGAGCACTCTTACAAAACCAAGAAATTTAGGAATACATAATATCGCTCCTTAAATACAAAAGCATCACATGTCAAAATAAGCAAATTATACAGGAGAGGCATTTCAAAAAAAAATTTGGACTGTTTTAAGATTTTTGTATATTTTTTGTGTATCAAGTAGCTTTCTCTTAGCATCAAAAGATGCGTAATTAAATTGGCTATTTTCCAATAAAGCAATCTTAACCATATCTCATATGGACGCTCGAAAAAATGCAAATAAGTTAGTTTTGCATATAATATATTTTAGACTTTGACTTCTAGAACATTAAACTTTTAAAAATTAAACCACCATATTTCAGAAATTTTAAGCTTAATTTTTAGTTTTCAGCCTAACAAAACGTCAATATCTTAAAATAAATGACTCATACTAACTTATTACATTGTAAACTTGCTAAGGAAAAACAAATAGTCAAATCTTTTTATGAGATCATCAATTGAGATTAAAAATAAAACAAACCTTTGTAAACTATAAAAACGAAGATGCATAAAATTAATGCATAAAATTAACAAAACAAACATAAAAATAATTAAAAAAAATAAATACAGTACTTAGGTATTTAGCAGGCTAAAAGTTAACACATTTCAATTACAACAATATTAGTACTTATAATTATTACTACATTGAGGTACCGTTCGCTGAAACGTTTTTGAGCAAGCGATTAAATAAAAACTACTAAAAAATTAGTACACTATTATAAATTAAAATGTCAGTCTAAACACTCATAAATAATTTATCAATTAAACGAAATTAGCTATCTTTAATGACTGAAACTTAAATAGTGTCTCCTAATTAATAAAAACTTGCTTCGCCACTGACTTACTATGAGATAATTACTCTTTTGCTACTATTTAAATGAAATATTAAGACTAAAGTAATCCACTTGGTACACTACATTACGTTTAACAAACAGAGGTTAGGTACCTACTTATCTTAAAATAGCAGTTTTAGTCGTATGGAGTGAGGCACTTAAAGAGTTAGACACCGTAAATTAAATTAAATTAATTATTTCCATGATTTACACTAATCACTATCATATAAATAAACATGAAGTAAATAGCGTTCTTACACAAATATTTTTATAAAATGTTTACTTAAAACTAAATTAAACGTATTTCTCTTAAAGAGTTAAAAAACTTAAACTAAAAATTAAAAAATCAGTAAGTTCTCTACTGTAAGTGCATAACTTACAGTTACTAATTTAGAGATAAGCATAAAAAGATTTATAAAATCTGGGTACAACGTTTTTTTTTAAATTAGTTTTAGAATGACTTACTTCTTTAATTCAGGAACTGCAAGCTTTAGCACAAGCAGCGTAAAGTGGGTTTAGAATCAAAATATCATCAAGCGCTGCTTTCGACTTAGTGGAGCGTTTTCTCAACGTAGATACCGACCTGAACTCATCCTCTTCGTAGGATGTTTTAAAGAAAAATATGTTGTTGCTTACTTTACCCGTGTTTAGAATAATCAGACTATTTGAATTTATTGCTATCGTCATCTATATTGCAGTTTCCTGTACACAGAGATTTGAGGTCAACCAAATTCTCATGCGTCAGTCTTCAACATTATAAGTTTTTTTAAATTTTCTTTGCTGCTTTAATGAGAGCAATATACTGGTCTAGAACGTAAAGTGGAGATGATCTCAATGCTCGTGTAGTGTTACGTTGGATGACAGAATGAACAGATTCTCCTTCGTTCTGGATATGCCCTTTTATTAGAAACGTATGAGTAATACTCTTGATGTTCGGCAATTCTTCAGTCGCATTGACCAGCATGAATTTTTTTTGTTGTCCAAAACAATTAGGTCTCGCCATTGAAAATGACATCACAATCCGGTTTCGGGACATTATCATTCAATTTTTTGACATACATTAGAACACAGGAACCAATTTCATTAATACTTCGGGCGCCTTCTCCCTCATGCCAAAAAATAAAAATTACTATAATAAATAAGCACCTACACGTATCAATCAATTTATACTTCTCGCAAAGAGGTGTTATAATGCATTTACTTACCTCCGGTAAGTAAAACTTAATTAGTTTTAAGAGGTCTTCTAAATTTATTTGTTTAACTCATAAGATTTCCCCTAAAAACTTTACAAACTTTCAAACAAAACAACATTAACACTAAAAATTGGATTTTTAATGTAAGATAAAATCTATTTAGAGATCATTTTCAAATGCAAAGATACCATATTTCGAAATATGTGATTTAGCATGAAGAAATAAGAAAATAATTATTTGCAAAACTAACATAATTAAAAGTATGGTAGTCTTGCATATAAAATCAAGAAAAAACATCAAATTTATAAATACAAAACTAATCTATTTCGAAATATTGTACTTTTGCACATAAAAATGATAAGATAATTACGTGTATGTTTTCTGCAATAGGATTATCTTTTTGAATGTGGTGGTTTTTTCCAAAAAATGCTTGTGCTCTTGCAAAATGACTATTGACAACTCACAATGTGGTACTTTTGCGGGGAAATCAGTCACAGAAACGGCACAAAACAAAACTAACGTATGTACGTTTACGCGTGTTTTTAGTCGTAAAACGACGGGGGTTTTTGTGAAATATTAAAGTTTCACCCTTTAAGATACATTTTATGCAAAAAAAACATTTTTGAAAATTTTTGAAATGTGTGACTTTTGTATTTAAGGAGCGATATATAGGTTGGCTAGAATTATTATCTCGTAACTTGTATCAGAAAGCTATCAATCTGACTTCATAATTAGCACGTCAAATATTGGTAATTTAATTAGGCAAGTTCGCTACATTCACTTCAAATAGAGACAAATCGATTTCTAATGAAAAGTATATAACCTACAGGCACCTGTGGAGGAGTCTGTATACAAGTGTTAATAACACTTGTATACAGATGTATTAGTACATTGAAGTGATAATAAATGCGTCAAGTTGGGATAGTTTTATATTGTATTCTCGAATTGCACTACTTTAGTTATACATCGTTTATATTTAATCAGCACAATCAATATTACACCAACAAGCTCTTTTGGATATAGGTAGGTAATAATATATTATTTACAACAACTTATGATTTATGACTTTCGAGATGGCTCGAAATGAATGCTCAAAATGTTTGATGTGTTGTAACATGTTTGTCTATTTTCAAAGAAGCAAACGTTACCTTACCCTCAACCCGGCACTTTGCGCGTACAGTTTACAACATTGAAGTGGCCACCTCGTGTCGACAAATCTAATCCCCAGTTTCGCGCTCAACAAAGCCCCCGCCGCGATTCGACGCGTATCGTGGTGGGAGCTTTACCAACACATTATTGAGAGACAAAATTTTAGGATGCAGGAAGAAACTTGGATAAGATTTTTATTTATTTTATTTAAAAAATAATCCAAAAACTATTTGTTTTTTGTTTGTAAGAAATAATACTCGATCTGCATGACAGCGTTACTCTGGTTCGGTTAGATAATCTCTGTTTCACAAGATTACTCCCCGTAGATATAGATTATTTTCTTATCCGTATACCAAAACATGTAAGAAGACCTGATTATCAAAAAATAAATAAAAAATGTAATAAAGCATAATAAATAGAGGAAGAAATAAGCATTTGAAATTATAACTGTAAACGTAATAATGATTATTACGGCGACTACTTCTATTATAAATAATATATAATATTACTATAGTTTCTGTTTTAGAACAATGACAGGACCACGATGTCGGGTGCGTTTCTGACAAGGTAAGTTAGAATGAAACATTTGTTTCAACTCCTCGGGGAGTTTTCCAAGTTTTGTGCATCTTCTTTAATATATAAACATTCTTAGGATAGCAGTACTTGTAGATGTATTGCTATTGGAGTACCACTTAATATTATGAAGGAAAATATATGGTTGAAGTGTTATGATTTTTAAAGATAAATAAGTCCTATCATGACCACCCACGCCCACACCACACGAAACGCAATCGAATAACTATTTAGGCATTAGTGAGCTAGCACTGGCACAACCTCTTATTGGATTTTGAGTATAACGCTTATTGTGCCAGAGGTCAATTGGCCGTACATTTGCTCTCGTATAAATCTTTCATCACTTCCAGTGAAGCTTCTACGATACAGGAACTATTAGTCACTGAGTGCGCTGCGGATTTGAATTAGCAAATGCTTCTGTTGTTCCATCGCATTCATTACCGTATATTACTTGCTTAATGCTTACGTATAATGTCCCTGTTATATTACTATCAGAATTTCATCTGTTAATCATAATAATTATGTATCTATATAATTTTCTGTGTTATGAATTACCTTCGTTTGCCTGCGGTTATATATTTAAGTACAAAGAAATATATTGACTTGACCAGGCTGGCGCAGTGGTATACGGCTCGCATAAACGGATCACGTTGCGCCAAGGGTCGCGGGTTCGAATCCCGCCTTGGACATGGATGTATATTATTACATATTATCTATGTATAATATGTATTTTATAATAAAAATCGTAAATGTATAAATCATTTTATTTTATTTTATTTTATTTATTTAAAGTTTCATATTAAATATATTTCCTTTGCTAATTACGGGGCTAGGCTAACGTGGTAAGTAAAGTCCACATATATTTATTTATATTTATACTAAATGGCATTTTTTGTAGATACACAGTTAAAAGAACTAACCGAAAATTAAATATAAAGTTAACCAAGGAGGAGAAAGGAGTGCAGCGCATCTGTATAGTCTCTATGCGGACGTCTATGGGCGTCGGTAATCATGAAAAGTGCTCGTTATCCTTCCTATACCATTAAAAAAAACCATATTCTATAACACTGTTACATTTCAAATTCAGCTTCAGAAATTATTTAAATTAATTTATTAGAGTTACACAATATAATAGAGTATTGAAAATTAGCATGATGAATTCAATACTCATCAACGGCTAATTATGCATATCAATCTAATGCAAATATGCAAGGAGCGCGATATATGATAATCATGATACGAGCAACGCGGTTTCCCTTTTCACAGTATAACGGATCACATGACCGTACATGTGTCCACACCTTATATGTACAATAATATTGTACTAACGTATTATGTATGTATATGTATATTATGTACCTAATTATTTAAGTAATCCTTGTTTTATCGTGTAATTGTTTCGTGATCTCACCAAATGGCCCCAATGGAAGATCAGTGCTGATTTTAAATCACAAACACTGAGTTGGGACCAATTTGTGACACCTTTTATAAATAATAGTGCTTGTAATTAGTTATAGATTTGGTGATGTAATGTGTATCACAAATAAAGGAATCTTTTTTCTTTCTTTCTTAACGTAATGGTCAGTCTGTAGCTCGCCGGCACCTAGGGCACGTGTAACATAAACAATTAATAAAAGTAGTTAAATATCAAACGTTTATTTTATCTCTCTGTACTCTGGAAGTTACATTCTCCAATACAGTTTCAAACCTATATAAATTATTCAAAAATATTAAATTCTGGTATTACCAACTACACATAATATCAACAACATAATTTTACGCCCGTCCACAGATTATACATTAATTATTTGTACAACACCAGCATCTCACACAGCTAGATAACTAACATCAACAACTTTAGTTAGCCGTAACAACGATAATTCTTCCGATTTTATTTTCAGTTGAATATTTTAAACCTACCTACATTTTTTTAAATGCTAGTAGTAAGAGGTAGTGCCACACTGCATGCTTACATGTAGCCGGATTGGGCCGGCACGACCGGGGAGGTACCTCTCGCTTACACGAGACCAGCGCTAAGAGACAGCTGTGCTGTCACGTTTTGTGCGGTCTAAAAAAGTAGCCGGTAGCCCATGGAGGTGGGAGGAGAAAGAACGGTAGCGTATCTGTGTAGCCTCTATGCGGTTGTCTATGGGCGTCGGTAGTCATGAAAATGGTTGCGACTGCTCGTTTGCCCCTCTATACCATAAAAAAAAACTACACGAATACTACTTGTATAGAGCAACAATGTATTTATATCATATTAAACTAGTGTTTTAAAATATCGTTGTTACTGCCCAAGGCGGACTGATTATGTTCTTGTTTTCTCCTTCCATCAAAACATGCAGACACTGCAGTGCGTTACCTTTATCGAGGTGTCCACTACAACTGCTTATCAGTCATGAAGCTAACGTTATCAGATTGGATAGGGTCTTTCATTTTAATAGTACCTCCAGTTAATCCAGTTGTACCTGAGCGTGACGTTGTGAAATTGACCTAAAGCCGGCGCGTTCCCGTGACCGTTACGTGATCCGGCGCGCGGCACTTGAAGTTCGACACTTAAATTTATGACCGCTCTTTGTTTATATTATTGGACGGGCGTGTTACAAGTGTTAAAAGCCAGATAGATACCCGATTAGACAAAATAAACACAATGACATTTGAGTGTATATTTAATTTTGTACAGTCGATTGTTTCGTAGGGAATAGAAAAAAAACCGGATTTGTTGACAATAAATTGGTTTTATGAATGAATACATGAGAGTTTTATTTTTGTTTTTATATCCTTATTTTCTTTACAATATAATCTTTGGAAAATAAATAGAAAATATACATGTAATCATTATAGAAGTTATACTTTTTCACTCGCAAATGTATACTACAAATTCGGCAATAAATAGTTTTCGCGTGCGGTGAGCGCTCATTTTCAAAACCTCTTTCTGATTATATTGTAGCGCTTTAAACATATTTTTTTATACTGTCATATAGATGCAACGTTCAGGAAGAGTTTATTATATTGATGTATAGCTGCTAAAGCTATAGATTTTACATGATACCATTAAACATCTCAAAGGGTGTAAAATTTCACAAAAATATAAGGGTTTGGTTTCGATTGAATTTATGTATGATAATCGTTTTACTTCGGTCAAATAATTTATTTCTAATATAGGAGAAGACATTCTGAAGTCATTGATGTATAATAAATAAACACTTAGCATCCAAAAACTTATCTCAAACCGTTTACAAGTTATTATTTTTTTCACATGTGACGGGCGTGCCGCGGCCGTGATCAAAAAAAAAAAAGTATAAACTTTTGTCAAAAACTACTAATAAAAATAGATTCTAGAAAGTTTTTGCTATAAGAATGAGAATTTGTAATCGTATATATAAAAATTGTAGTCTTTTTATCTTATTGAAAATCGAAACTAACAATAAACGGTCAAATAGGGTTTTTGTTTGCTCAATTTTATCAATAAATTACAAAAAAATACTGTTATTTTATGTAACATCGGTCGTAAACACTGTCTAGGAAAAGTAAATACCGATATTAATCCAGAAAAACACTTAAATTCACTAAAGGTCACACAAAAGTTCGCGAGCGATCTCCCGGTAAAAAAGCCGTTAACGAATACGTCTCAAAATATTTTTTTTGTACTAAAATGAGTCCAAAACATTTTATACTGTTCATCCATTATATAGACCATAGTTTCGAAATGTTTGCAAAGACGAAAATAAATGAATACATTTATAAAAAAAAGAAAATCAATGACAAGTAACTTGGACATGAATTAATGTCCTCGGGCCCGAGCGTCATTTTTTCTTTGGACATGGATCCATGTCCTCGGGCACTTAAGAGTTTCTCTTCTAACAATTAAAATTTATTTATTTACAAGACACTCATTCAATTATTGACTTAGGTAGCTAGTGGATAACTTGAATGATACGCAAACTGACAGCCAGGCCCATCGGTGATCCATTTAGGTTCGGTTTCGCATTTAGCTTGCGGCGTATTTAGGTAACAGTGGTTTAAGCCTGACGTAGCTTACATACTCGTATTTGTAAATTCATGTTACGTAGCAGTTTTAACCTTAAATGATAGAAGATGGATATTCAGTTATCTCGACAGTATAAATACATTTTATTACCGTCCCAATGACCTAGAAAATCACGTTTAGACTGAACGATACCTAATAATATTTTCATATTACGTTATTATTTTACGTGAAACTATTTTTATAAATATTATCATTTTTTTAATCATTGGTGTAGTGTATGACCCTGGGTCCTTCAGATAAACGATGTTACCTCTATGAGTCACTGGCTCACTACTACACACAACCTGGAGCGCAAGCTTACGTCCAACTCGTCTGGCCGTCGTTACAAGACTGACCCTTGACAATTAGCTCCCTCCAGTGTGGTACGTGAGACAATATATTGTATCTATTCTATAGATACAAACACCACAGGTACAAACACTAGAGTATCTATTGTATAGATACAAACACTACAGGTACAAACACTACATCCCTTCCCTTTTAACAAATTTTATTTAATCACATTTGGATTATTATTTAACATCAATGTTACTTTAAAAAATATTTGAATTCACATATTTTTTACTCTAGTTAAATTGTTATTTACTTTATACATAATTTTTATTTTAGTTGTAATTATAGATCACTTATTTTCAATAATACCATTTGTATAATTTTATGCATCTTTGGTCGGGTTCTCTATTGATACATTCTTGTCTTGTATAGATTTCCACTCTCCTTAATGTAGCATCACTAGCTGTAGTTTTTTCTATTACATGTGGTGTTGGATTGAAAGTCGTTGCCAGCTTATTTGATTTTCTTATTCTTTCACGAAGACTTAATCTGCTTCTGTATATTCAGAATTTTCCGCTCTTCTTTTGTCTCCATACTCTCTCCCTTTTTCTTTTGTAATTTGTCTCTATCTCTAACCTCAAAATCATCTTTAACAATATCTTTGAACATTGGTGATTTCACTATCGGTTCCCGATTCCTTTATTATTTGGTGCAATGCAATAGCACGTGGTCTTGCAAGTTCAACAATTTGATGAACATGATCTTCTGGTGGTGGCACACTTTTGGGCTGAATACTAATTCTAACGGTTTGTGATCGGTTATCAAATCAAATTCTTTGCCAAATTTGGAATCCATTTATTGATATTAGTGGACCCGCGAAGACCTATTATCTATCTAACTTCTAAGTGAAACTTTTTTTGTAATTAAAAACCAAATATCATACGACATTTTTATGACATTGTAACTATGTTTACCTTAGTGTCCGTGTGTCCATGTACAATTTCCAACATTTTCAAAAGACACATAGAAACATCATCAATATTACGTGTATCTTTTATATACTAATGTGTCAAATGCATGGTAGCGTCTGTAAAGTTTTATTATTTAAATTAAAGTACTTTATAACCATTATTGTTATTATATATTAGCGTTCTGCACTCCTCTTACACGTAAACTAAAAATGTGCCAAATTTATACTCCTCCGTCCGCGCAATTTTCGTAAAAGTGTTCGCATAGTTTTTGCTTGAAGTATTTATATATAGATAGTTAACTACTCCTAAAAACTTTGTAATTCTTCTATTGTATTCGGTGCTCTAAACTCAGATATGCTCTTCATATATTTTGGTAACGTTTTTACTGACTGACTTTTATACCGAACCAAACCAATTTGATGCACTCAAGAGGCACTCTATTGATAAGCATTATTTTGATATTTTTTTTAATTATTTTTTGTGTGTAATATATTATTTTTGTAATGTATATTAATATCTGTCTCTTGTATATGTGTTTATCAAATAAACGTTTTTCTTTCTTTCTTTCTTACTTCTTTAGATGTCAGTTCATGTCCTTAAATATCGGAAAGGATTTATTTGATTCTTTATTTATCTGAATATGGTTAACATCAATGCCTAATTTTAATACACCAAGCTGCATGGCTCTATCTTTACCTAACAAGTCTCGTGATCCATTTTCAGTAACATAAATGGTGCAGCGTTTCATTTTATCTTTCACCTATATTACGGCTTCAAAATATCCCTTTACATGTAAAGGTCTTTTACTTCCATAAGCTAGTAATATTTTGTAAGGTTCCTTTTCTTGACTGTAGCAATTTATTTTATTTTCCTTAAGTATTCCCAAGTTTTTCTAGATATTAAATTCAGTTTGCAACCTGAGTCAATTAACATGTCCAAACTAACTCCGCCTATCTCGCATTTTATTGTTGCATCATCATTTAAATTAAATATATAATGTACCTCTTCATCTTCTAATGAATTAACTGTAGTTCCCTTCCGTTGTCTTTTGTTATAGTTTTTGTCTTCCTCTTTCATTTCCTCCAATTTCCTTTTTTGTTGATAAATTTTAGCTCTACAACATCTTTGAAAATGACCTAATTTTCCACAGCTATTACACTTTTTTCCTTTTGCGGGACACGAATATTCTTGAGATAGATGCGATGAAGTGCCACATTTAGTACATCTTTTTTTCTTCATTATCGTATTTTCTTTGTCTTTCCCATTTTGATTTTTCTTTGTTTCTAATGTTTATTGTATTTACTTCGTTGGTCTGCGTCTTTTCTATTTTTTCATATCTTTCCATTTGGTTATTTACTATTTCTAAGGTATTAGCTAATGCAATCACTTTATCCGATGTAATTTCATCTCCCATTGTCAACATCTTCCTCAATTCTGATGACAGACACTTCCCCAGAATTTGATCGATTATATGTTCATCCGGTTTATCCCATTTACATTTTGCTGCTTGGTCTCTAAGTTACACCAATATCTTGTTTGATAACATGGAAAACGTGTCTTTCATATGTTCTATTTTGTTTCAGAAGAAAGTACTCGTTCAATTTATTAATTGCCACTTCGAAAACATCTACATCATCCGTTGATTCAAAACTTGCTCCCGGTAAATTATAATATATTTCTTGAAGTTTCGTTCCACCTAGTACTAATAAAGTTGCCCTCTTCTTTATAGAGTTTGAAATATCCGCTGCTTCAAAATATACTCGCAAAAACCGCTTCCATTTCTCCCATTTCACTCCGACTGATGCGCCGTCACCTTCAAGGTCCAATTTATCG
>LUGF01055953.1:241972-253264 GCA_001625245.1 Calycopis cecrops | reverse complement strand
AAAGACTACTTGTACCTGAGGTTTCATCTGCTTAAAATGTATCTTAAGGATAGATAAAAAAATGGAACGGTTGTATTAATACAACCATTCTATTTTTTGGGTGATTAAGATTTTATTTAATTTAGTTTGCAAGTCTAATTAAGGAAGTCTAAGCATTGCCGCGTCTATTGTCTCGATTTCGGACAGCCTGGTATTGCTCCTAATGGGAATAAAATATTATAGAAGTTGCGTAAAAAGTTAGGATGTTAAAAATAGTTCATTTTTATTTAAAACGAATTGTGATTTACATAAGGATTTTTATTGATGGCTTAATTGATTAAAAAAATGATATTTTAATTCTTATTTTTTATTTGCTTTTAATGACTTTTAATAAAAAAATATATAAATTTTCATCACACCACACGCAGAACATTATATTACAGCGCACAAGAGTGTGCGCAAACAAAAGTGCACACTCTGTCCCCTCATTATCATATTCCGATGGGTCGTACTGCCGCTGAAATGAACGGAGAGAAATCAGGCACAGGACCGACAGCTTATCATGCTCTCCGAGGCACGGGGGTCTAACACCGCCAACTTCCTATTTCCGGATTGTTATTAGAAATTGAAAAATCCCAATAACAGTATTAGGTCCGACCCGGGATTTAAATCCGATTCTTCACATCTCTGGTTGACTTACTTTCCATGAGACCGCGAGACAAGCAACCATGCAAATTGATGCACTCAGACAGAGTCATACAAATAGTTACCAGCAGACAGCCCTGACACAATCACGACGTACAGGTCACCAAGCTCGTTTGTCTTCGGTCAGGACTTAGCTCGTGCACGTGTCGATGTGAGAGCTACACTAATCTGTTTGTGGAGCGTATGTCGATTTACTAGGAGTGATTTATTTATAAAACTGACGAATAAATATTCTTGTGTAGATTATTTGTTGAAATCTGAAAGATTGATATTTTTTAATATAAATTTCTTGTGTGCGTTTGTAACGTGTATGTCACTGAACTCCTTCTAAACAACTGGACAGATTTTGATGAATTTTTTTGTGTGTGTTGAAGGGGATTTGAGAATTGTTTAGATTCACAAATCTAGCAGCAGCTAGTAATTGTACAAAGTTTTAACGCAGTAAAAATATAACCGTATATCTTTTTAATTTTGCAATATAGGTACAAAAATTACACAATACATTTTTATTGTTTTGTTTTTAACGACCACATAATTATAAATAAACACATGAAGCGTAAGATAAAAAGGTAAAAAGGACTTGTCGTCTAATCATTACACTGATTCGTGAATTTCGTTAAGCTATTAAGCTCGGACAGGTCGAATTATATTGAATAGCTGCGCTCCGCTGTTCCACCCGCGTAAATTTCGATTCCATGGAAAAATCCCATGTATTCACATTTTTTTTCGAGATAAAACCCATCCTTTGTTTCATCCAAGTTACCCTCTAAGTGTGTGCCAAAATTCATGAAAATCGGTTCAGCAATTTTTCCGTTAAGGAGTAACTAAGAAATAAACACAAACTTTCGCGTTTATAATATTAGTAGGACTAAGTTACTTGTTTCGTGACAACACCAGCGTCTAAAACCTACAAACTACATTTAAATACCATTATTAAATACCATTACATTTGGCCACTGGATACTAAAAAGTTTCACAATACGATCCAGATTTTTTTCAAAATTGTCATTCTCATTTTATTTTGTATAGTTGAACATGATAGATACTTGATAAATCGCAACTACTTCAAACAGAGCCTAGCTATTATATAGTCGTGTGATACAAGTGAATTATTCCGTTCAGATTGCTAAGTCTCTCTCAAGACGCCATTAAAGGAAACGTCCAACTGAATTAATCTGTATTTACGATAATAGCGGGTAATAATCGAGGCTTTATCCGATAGTTAACTCATTTGTTATATTGTAACAAATGAGTTAGAATTAACTTATTAAGCTAATCACAGTAAACCACCTGAAACGTCGAATGAAAATAGTTAAAACGCTATTAGCGTAAACTTTAGAAATTTCAGAATCTGTATGTATTTGTTGTATTCGAAGTTTTTTTTATGGTATAGGGGGCAAACGAGCAGTCGGTTCCATTTTCATGACAACCGACGCTCATAGACATCCGCATAGAAAGTACACAGATGAGCTACCCTCCTTTCTCCTCCCACCTCCATATGCCACCAGCAGTGTGTATTCGGAGTTTTCGTTATTTGGCTAAATTAGGTCGGAACGGAAGGGTAAGAAATTCTGCACGTACTACTTCACTAGTTCCAAAACTAACGGGTACTCTTCCTAATAATAATAATAAAGTAAAATAATATAAAATGTTATAAATAATATTAAATGTAAAAGATTGTGTATATTTAGAATATCATAAAAATAAATATTATCAAGAAAAAACCAGCCAAGTGCGAGTCCGACTCGCACACCGAGGGTTCCATAATCCAAACGTAATGCATGGTTTTCAATTATTGTAACTTTACGCCTGCCGTTTAAGTTGACAAACGTACATAAGCGGTTGCTCACACACATTTAGTAGGCAACGAATTACAGTTATAAGTTGAATGATTTTTCCAATGATCTACATAATATAATTTACTAGTTTTCAGATTTATTCTTATATATATGCTATAAGTTCTTACTTCTTGCCAAATTTCACAAAACGGGAAGTACCCGATAATTTTTTGGTTTTCGACAAAGTACGTTTTCATACAAAATTTGTGCATGATTGGCTATAAATTTTTATTGTGTTTACTTAGAAGTGTGATTTTTCAATGCATCAAGACGTAACTGAACTCCGTATTTGACAAAAATTTCAGCTTAATCCCTTTACGTACCTTTACGTATCCCTTGACAGACGTACAGACAGACGGACAACAAAGCGATCCTATAAGGGTTTCGTTTTTTCTTGTTGAGATACGGAACCCTAAAAACGAAGAAATTTAAAAAAAAAAGTGTTAGAATTATATTTTATGTGGCACTGTACTCTCTCGGCCTTCCCCGATAGGGAACTGGTGTGAAAATGTGCTGTTTTGCTGAATTAAGTGAGAGTTCTGCTTCTTGAAACCGTCACATCATCTCGCCGGTATGAGATCATTTGGAAGGCAATTTCATCTGTTATACAAACGTTATAAAATATATATTTCCATAATTATCATCCACATTTAAAAATGAAAAATAAACATGCAACCCACGTCTATTTCAAAAGCTCGGTCGAGGACCAGTGAAGCACCTCAGCGCAACTCATGAAAGGATCATCGCAAAAACACTCCACGCGAAAGCCTCAGTGAATGAGAGCTGTTCATAAATCAACATTTTGTTAATTTTAGTAGCAGATATTTTTATTTAGTGTTATAAAATTATAAGAGTGTTATTACTAATACATACAACAATACAAATACATTGGAGTTAAAAACATGGTGGCATTGGTAGGATGTAGTTTAGAATTCTGGAGCAGTTCTTGTCTTAAAACTCACATTCCTTAGATTTGGGTTTCTCCTACGATTCAAATTTTATAATTATTATAATTTTCATAAGTTTTATTAGATAGTACATGCAAAACACAATATGTATCCGGACCGGGATGGATACGAGAAGTAGCATAAAAATCGGCCATCTTGGCTTACATTGATTACCTACGGCAGACGTGTGTGTCATAAATACTAAACTATAATATTAACAAACACTTACAACACGTGGTAACAAAATATAATATTCTGTGGAAATATCTTCGCCATTCTAAAAGTTTAAAGAATATACTTTTGTATTCTACAAACAAGAACAACGCATTTGATTCCGAAAGGATATTGGAAAACAAACTAGGTGAACTAAGTAATATTAGAAATTCTTTATTCGACCCCAGTAGCACGATAAAGTTTGTCGTATCTATTGTGCTACTTGCTTTTATGAGAAACTACCTTTGTCCTGATTCGAGACCGCGTGAGATCATCTCAAGAGACCATTCATTTTTTGGGATAAAAGTGTGTCTTTATGTTATGCTAGATTATTATGTATCTATTCATTTAATAGGGTTTGCTTGAAAGAATAACAACCATGGCTTATGTCAGCTTTCGTATTTATAACATTAGTAGGAGAATATGCACGTGATTAAATGAGGATTTTGTGTTGAATGTATGCAGTAAAAGTATATTATTGAATTCTAATATTGTAATCATCATTTATTTAATGGACAATTATATAAAGCCTTACCCACGGGCGGCTGTAGATATCTAGTTGTCATTAGAAATCGATTTGTCTTTATTAGACGCGAGTGAAGCGAAGTCGTTTATTAAATTACCAACATTATTGACAGGCTAATTACAAAGTTGTATTGATCGAAATATTCACTTTTTGATAAACAAATATTATATCAGATAACACTGCTATTTCTATGCAATTTTTAAGGCAAAAACCATTGATTTAGTAATATACAAGAAACATTAGTAAAATATAATAAAATGAGGCATACGCTTTTGTCGAGGTAGTGCCGTGACGCATTGCAGGGAATTACTAGAGATGTACCTCCCATTCACTCACATGATATTACAGAAAATAAATAGCTAAGCTGTCGTGTTTCGTAAGGCTTGTGACCTTTCAGTCTCATTGGAGGGTAAGGAGCGGAGGAAAAAAAGGCCATGAAGACATCCGTATTAGATGTATTTGAGGGTCAGTTAATTCAAAAAGCTGCCAGTACTTTTTTAACCACTCTTATGCTGCAAAGTAAAAAAGATTAATGTCCAGACGCCATTTTGGTTGCCAGTTCCCACTCACTGTCCTCCCGGACTTATTAAAAAAAAATAGCAAGTAATAAAAGTCCGAATGGATAATTTACAATTGATGATCATATTTTTATGTTACATAAGATACATAATATACAAGGAATATATGTTAAATAATCACTAGTAAATAACGTATCTCATAACATCAAACAAACGCTGTAATTTCAGTTGATATAGAAGTAGTATGATTTTAAGACAAATGTGATCTATAAATACATATAATAAAAGTAAGACAAATAGAGATTATTAGCTGCGCCCCTCGGTTTCACCCTCGTAACTTTCGATCCCGTTGAAATATCGAGATAAAAGATAGATATTGACCAATTCTGAGACTTAACCAATATGCACGCAACATTTCTTTATATTCATCAAAACTTTTTTGGAGGAGTAGTTTAGGAGAGTTTTTAGTTCGTAGTTTCGGAGGAGTTCAATCACGCACACTGAGACACGAGAATTTTATATAATACTAGCTGCGCCCCGCGGCTTCGCCCGCGTAAATTTCGATATCGTGGAAAATCATTCCATGGCATCCCTCAGGAACATTTTTTCGGGATAAAAGCTATCCTATGTTACTTCTAATACCTCCAAGAACATGTGTACAAAATTTCATGATGATCGGTTGAGCAGTTTTCGCGTGAAAGGGTAACAAACAAACTTACATTCGCATTTATAATATTAGTAAGGATTAGATTACAGAGTTTGACTGTGGAATTTGTCATAAACCACATCCGCACGCATTACCTCGGCTCATGAACATTATACCGTTACGGTAATGCAATCTATAATACAGTAATTGCGTACCTCATTAATTTTGTACAACTGCTTCTATAATACGTTAATAAATATCATAGTAATTCAGTTTGGTATGGTTTATAATGCCGGTATCCGGTACCGGCTATCTCCTCCTTTCCTCCAATATGCAACTGAATATCAATTGTGCTACTCTCGATGACTGTCAGTTACAGTCATCCAATGCTTTCGACTGCTGTACACGTTTGCATCTTTGAAATATAAAAACAGAGTAGATTTTATTTGGTAAGTCTTATCTGCAAATTCTTTTAAGTTTCAACCACCTTGAACACGCTGTTACTTCACTACACAGTATAAAACAAAGTCGCTTTTCAACATCTGTGTGTTTGTATCATATTATATAGATCTTCAAAATTACGCAACAGATTTGATGGGGTTTTTTTAGTAGATAGAGAGATTCAAGAGGAAGATTTATATGTATAATAACTCCATTTTTGAAGTCCGAAGTTCACGCGGGCGAATCTGCGACCGGAAGCTAGTTAATGATATCAAAATATGTGGTATTTATTACTACTAGTAATGGGACCCATCTAATTATTTGAGTGTCAATAAATATCCCATAATATAGTTTTATACAAAAAGTTGATTTTTAAAATATTTATATAGATAGTTTTATATTATAACCGAAACCAGTATAAAATTCCGTTTGAACCATAACATTAAAATTCATACTTAGACCAGGCTGATAAACTTTAACTTTGACTAACAAGATTTTACTTAATAATATAATTTTATAAGCGTTTGAAGCTAAATACTACCTAGCATTACACTTGACCTTTCTCTCTAAATACTTTCTTTGGGACTGCAATGTCAAAGGTGGATCTGACATAAACAAACCCTGGACAATCTACACTCAGCCTACTGCGTGCTCTGTATAACCTTTTTGTTAGCTTGTCAGGCAAAAAAAAAAACAACGATACAAACTCTACCACGTCATCAAATTGCTAAACCTCTTCATGTCACTTTGTTGGAGTGTACTACTGACACTTGATTGTTTAAACGTACACTTACCTTTTCCACAGTAATGATTTCAAAATACGCTAGAGGAAAACACGTTAAAATATTTTAACTGGTTCGCAGTTTTATTTCAATTTTATATTCTTTTCCGTCGATTTTTTTAATGGAACACTCGCCGCGTTCAATGATAATTACTGTTCCGATTTTTTTTATTCGTATACCGAGCATGTTTTGTGAACTATTTTCGTCACGCTACTGGTATTATTCGCAATAGAACTTACAGAATAAACAGGAAACAGTTCGTGTACAAGTTCATTGCACTTTTGCTTAGTTTCTATTTTATTTCCGGTTTTCCAGTTTCGGCCGCCCAATTTGGCGGGGAGGTAGGTCACTCAAAAGATACCAAAGAGTGACATTCTAAAGTGAAAATTGACGCACGCATTTGCATAGCCATGCGGATATTGCTGGGCGTTGTTAACGCTACATGCATTTGCCTTGTCATGTGTATGGGTGAACTGTACCTAGTCCGATTTTTAAGAATCTGAAAGAATAAGAAGAAAGAAAGTGAAGTTAAGAGACAACATGCTACCTACTAGGAAACATGCACTCTTACTAAATTCTTCGCGAATTTAAAAAAAAAATTTTTTCTTTTTTTTTATTTATTGCAATGAAAAAAATATTTTCACAATTATAGTCATAAATATTCTGACAATTAGTTCTTTTTTCATAATCAAAATACCGGAATCAAATACGAAAATTAACACAAATTAAACTCAAAAGGTTAAATAGCGTGTCTCTCTGCAACATATAGTTCATGATATTCTCCTTGCTGTATAAGTTCACAAAATGAAAACCCGATAGTAATATTTTACACAGAATATGACGCTATTTATACAGTTATGAGCTTAATAATATTGTGTAGGATATTTTCTTACAAATTCGTTTATCTTGTACGGGCAATCTCGATTCGTGTCCGAGTGGAGCAGAAATAGAATAAGCAAGTAATTTGCCGGTGTGAATATATTACAATTTATTGAATTCACACATCCTTGTTGTCTGAGTTTACTAATTATGTTATGATCTTATCCTACTTATAATATTTTTATTTTTTATCCTATCACGAAAAAATTACTGAATGAAGAATATTTGTATGGGAGTGAGAGTTAGCGTTTTAATGATTATTATTTTTCTAAAGACTATTATTGTGTTAATAGCTGCGTTCTGCGATTTCAACCGCGTAAGTTTCGATCTCGTGGAAATATCGAGATGAAAAATAGATGTTGGCCGACTTTCAGACCTCCCAGTACACAAAATTTCCTGAGAATCTGTCTAGCCATTTTGGAGGAGTATGGTAACTAACATTGTGACACGAGAATTTTATATTTATACCTATAGAGTGCTAAGGTACAATTTATTGTACCTGTACATTTATGTCTAATTATAGATTTAGAATAGGTATATGTTTAAACGTCTGTTCATTGTACAGTGATCCATCGATAGATGCTGATGATGATGAGACAAAACTTAAATAACGCTTTGTAAAAATACCCTCAGTGAACGACTCAACTTAGTAATAGTACAGCAATGGCAACTGAGACAATTTATGAAAACTTGATCAAAATCTAAATTTATCTTGTTAACGTTAATGTTACGAACAAATACTAATTTTTCAGATCGATTGGATCAGTTGGCAAAAATGTGTGTGTACGTTGAGATTTTTTTGATACCTGTACCGATGTGTAAACCAACAAAAATTCGATCGTAATCTACGGTGCTTGCGTCCATTTCCATTAATCCAACGCCGCTGGCGCTATTACGGAAAAACATGCAAATGCTTCGCCTAAATTTTGTGTGATAATAAACATCACGACTGGAAGCTTTCTTTAGTATCAATAAATACTAATGTACTTGCTATTATAGGCTTACAATATCCTTTAGAGAGAACCTCTTCTTGCTTCGCCGAAGTCGGGTATACTTTATATGGATTATACCTACTTTTAATTAGACAGTTTTTATTTCAAAATTGCAAGTATAAATCGCGATACCAAAGTTTATACTTGCTTATTAATTTTTAAAATATATAATTCATTAAATTTTTCTTTTCATAAAAGCAGCCTATCACGTATTTATACATCAGCAACCGTTCAGCAACACTTTTTGATGACACATGTCAAGTGACAGTCTATGAAGGGATCTTCGTGTTCAATCTTGTCTCAAGCTTAGTGTCAACTTTGATATGGGTAAAGCCGTACACTTAAGAAAAATATTTCAGTGAAAAAAACGATTTGTGTTCTAAATTTCTAATGTGTTTTATTTAAAAACTTTTAGCATGATATTTTAGTATACTGTCCTTTTGACATAAAAACAATCACTCAATTTTTGTTTGTAGACTATAATAATATTGTGTTGTAAGTGATCACTAAGATAAAACACAGAAACCGTCTGAAAATAAGCAAATTATTAATGGATTTTTTTTTCTGTAGATTTCCATAACCATAACCCCCAGTAAAGCAGTGATTTATCTAGTAACTATCTAGTAAACAGTAAAAACTAGTAAAAATAATCTAGTAAAGTAACTTTGCATCGTTAAACCTCAAAGTGTATCATGGTATATCCAAGTAAGAGAGCAAATTTAATCAGATTCGTATATTGGAACTTTTACCTCAAGCTAAGAGTTAAAAATTGTATAGCATAAAACGAAATGCATGTATACACTTCTGTCAACAGCTAAACTGGCAGCTGTTGACAGAAAGTCAACATAGGAAGATCTCTTGAAAAAAGTATTTCGTCTATCTCAGCTTTTTAACATAACGATTTAGTCCGACTTGTGGACGTCTACTGAGCTATTGGGAGATTGGTATAAAGAAAGGCACTAGTTTTAATAGCCTATGTAATTTTTATGAATATCTTAAACGTTGTTTTAAATAAAAATAGGTTTGACCACAACACTACATTGTTATATTATATCTACCCCTGCTCTATCCCTGTCAGAACACCAAACAATTTTTGTATGGTATTGTAAAAATATATCGAGGATTAAAAGGACGGAGCGCAATACCAACAACTCAAATTCCCTTGTTTAGAACAAAACGGATATTGCGTTCACTGTCCAGTGCCAAATCCAATCCGCGTGTTGACTTTTTGCGTTGGTACGTTTGTAAAACGCCTTTGAGCTCTATGTCTGTAATACTTTTTTTTTTCTGCAATTTTAGGGTGATCATTTTTTTTTGTAAGAGGTCGCGCCACTGGTGTATTATCGTTGAATTAGGCCGGCTCGAATAGTACAGATTAGAGTCTGAGAACAAACGTTGAAGTAGGGTCAAGTAAGGATAGTGTTTATCGCTCGTTACTCGTTACACCTCCTTTAGTTAAAAATCCAAAAATTTAGAAAGATTTATTTTATATTTTAGTATAAATGGATAAATATAAAGAAAGGGAAGCATAATTTGTGTGCGGATATATAGAGAGTTACATCGACGCCCATATACATCGAATAGAAATTGCAATTACTTTCTCTCTTTAATTCTCTTTCCCACCAAAACGTAATAGACCCACCAAAAACTCTCGCAAGAGACTATATTAATATAAATGATTCTCTAGATCTTAATATATAAAATGTTACTTCAGATTTCTAGCTAGATGTGTTATATTTTACACACACTTAAGTCTCAAATTAAATATTGAATAAAGCAAGTCACAAAAGAATAATCTGATAGTTTATTTGTTTAGCCATTAAGACGATGCTGCTGAGACGAGCGAGTGATCCGTCATGTGACTCATGTGGCAGACTTCCGCCAGTAAGAACTGAGAATTGCGCAGTTGTTTCCAATGATAGATATTATTAATTCAAAGACTTTAAAAATAACAATAACATTAAATATTACTTTTTATTTACAAACATCGATACGTCGTGAGATACAACATTTTCAAAATTATTTAAAATTTCCTAAAGCATAATTTTGATCGCTTTTTAATTTCCAATTACCAAATGACTTAAAATAACTTTATAAAAAAATATAAAATACTATACGAAAACATTAATCTCAATAATATGTGAACTTATTGTAATTTGTATGTATTTATTCATATATGTATGTAGGTGTATTTGTATGTGTGTATTAGTTTGAGTGTTTAAGTGTGTGCATTACTTCATATTATTAATATATAAATAGACTTCACTACACTACCTCATACAATTTTATAACCAACATTCACGTATCCTATTAAATGAATGATAAGATTTTACAAATATTTATAATTCCCCTGAGCCGGCATTACTGATGTCGCAAACCAATACTTTTATTACCCCCGTATATTTGAGGACATTGAAAATCCTCACACAATCCGCAATTCACGAGGCGTTGGAAATAAAAACGTGCAAAAAATCCTTTTTTTACGTTATGTACAAAACCTACACTTTTATGTCTATGGAAGTAAACGTTTATGAATGTTTCATCATCATCAGCCGGAGTACGTCCACTGCTGGACTTAGGCCTCCCCCAAAGAGCGCCAAAGGTCACGCTCACGATAATGTTCCTCCTCCTCCTCGTGTCGTTTGTCCTCAACGCTGAGGGTCATGACCTCGACGAATAATTTTCCCCTGGACTATTTTTTATTTTTCATCTTGTCCTATTTTCAGCGGTGTGGATGGCAACACAGACTGTAGCGTTCAGCGTGGAGCTGATTTGGTCTGACCAACGTATTGGCATCTACCTCTCGGTCTTTTACCGTTTACTTGT
>LUGF01055953.1:227214-237533 GCA_001625245.1 Calycopis cecrops | reverse complement strand
CTATTGACTCCCTTAGCTGCTCTTAGTCGGCCTCTCCCCCCACCTGGTCGCCATAATATATCAAAGGCGGTCTTCAATAAATAACCCTGCATATGCTTTGCAGAGGTAAATATGACCTGCGTTAAACAAACACTTTATATCGCGGTGGAAATGAGAACAGCGTACACAAATAAACAAGTCTCGAATACGTTTGGTATTATGTAAATAATGCCGTAATTGTGTTTATACAGTATTTACAAAGCACTAACTTTGTTTCAAGTTACAATTACTGGTTGGGTAAACGTCAGAACGTTTGTGTTTTAATTTTTCTACGTAGCAATCTGATATTTGATTTATTTGTATTTTGTTTACGCGTGTATTTAAGTCACCAATATTTTGTTTCATTACGAGACAAAATATGAGCAGCAGACGATCTCATGAACTCACATAACTAACTATTGATTATATATTAGACATATTATTATATATTACTAGCTGAGCTCCGCGGCTGCGAAAGTTTCGTTCCCGAGGAAATATCGAGAAAAATCTCTAGATCGCTCCTTAGCATTTAAACAACATCTTGATAACGTGGCAGAAAAATTGAGAACCAGGCTTCATTGAATAAGAAGTCTGTCCGGAACCAAGCGGGGCGCTTCCGCTTCGGTACTGCGCACATGGACTCTAGCCTAGGTTTACTCAACAGTGGAGTACTGTGCGCCTGTTTGGTCCCGTAGTGCACACACCTCTAAAGTAGATATGAAGCTTCACGAGGCTATAAGGACAATCACAGGATAAATCAAATCTCCCCCTTTGCCATGGTTACCTGTCCTACTACATATTTCGCCACCGGATATCTGAAGGTGTAACGCAGCGGCTCTGGAGTGGGAGAAGTGCTTAAAAAAAGATATGCCTATTCGCAAAATATTGGACACTTTATCTCGGACCCGTTTAACATCAAGATCCCCAAACTGGACAGACCAACGTCTGGGGACCAGATATGATGTTACGTCGGAGTGACGGGCAACCTGGGAGCTTTATGAAAAGCAACAGACAGAGCTCATTATTTACAGTATCCAAATACATATAAAGTATTGAAAATGGTAATTAAAGAAAGGAAATATAATATGTAAGAACGCAAATATATCATAATTATAATATTTAAAACCTATATCTACTACAGTGTCAAAGTATGAACACTCCTGTAAAATATCAATCTCTGTAGCATCCAGCCACGAAGGTAATTAATATAAACTCTCTCCGAGTGGATTCAGTCGCAGCGGCCAATTTACGAACAAAGTTGTTCACTAATAACGCTAATTGAGATTTAACTGAGGCAGTAGTGTAGAACAACGCGCGTGTGCGGTTCATAGTTTGATTGTTAATAGCTAAAGTAGTCTTGACTATGATTGAGAGAGCTGTTTTAGGTGTTAAGATGTTATTATTGTTGATGTTGTATGAAGAACAAAAGAGTCTTTCCAGTCGCTCCTTACCGATTTGCCTGCAAGGCGACAATATCACTTGCAATCTAAAAGAAACAAAATCTAATTCTAAAGTCTCGTAATCAATCGATGACGAGACTTTATGTAATGTGCCTGCGACTTCGTTCACGTAGCGCTGTAATATTATAATCAAAGTGATTTGTTATTTTTTGTTTGCAGTGTGCCGAAATTCCGATTCCCCGTAGGAATGAGCGATTTTACGGCAGTAAAAAGTGTTTTTGATGTTGATCAGGCTTAGTAGTTTGCTATACACCATAAAAAGTTTCATTCAATTCCATTAGTTACGGAGATTAGCTCGGAGAAACACACAAACGGACAAGTATTAATTAGTACTATTTTAACATCGCCCTCAATAAGTTTTTCGTAAATATATTAAATGTACAGACACACGAATTTTACTATTTTATTATATGTATAGATTACTGATAATGTGGGTGATAAGTCAGTGTCATGCTACATTGTAGCCAAATTGGAGCTGCACTACCGTAGAGGTCTTCACTTGATACCACTACAAACTAACTACCATATTGTCGCATTTCACTCATGACGGTTTCGAGGGTATTAGTATGGAAAACTTCGACTCCTATTAAGATATTATGCACATATAATCAAGACCTGGTAGGCGAAAGTATTCGAAGCTTGGCGTAGCATACGTACCGCAATAACATTATAACATAGTTATTATGGCAAACATTTAGAAGTTACCTTCTGAATGTATGAAAGTTATGAATAGTGAATAAAAGGTAACGTTTGACGTGTTTAGTGTAATCGTAGGTATATATATATACGACGTAAGCAATCACATGCCACCAGATTTTTAATTCTTTTTAATAACATATTTTTATACTGTAAACGTGCGTACTATTTTAATCGAAGTATTTACCTCGATTTCGACGTTTTGGTCGTAATGCAACGGTCGAAACAGTCAACTCGTGACCACCGCTGTTGCATTACGGCCGATACGTCAAGTCTACATAAATACTTCCATTCAAATAGTACGCGGTTAAGTCCCGTTTAAAGTATATAAATATTACAAATCGTGAAAGATTAAAACAATGTATAGTAACAGTCGGAAATATAAACATGTCCTTCGTTTTTTGTACCTCGAAAATAACTTAAACAGTAACCTTGTTTTATCTGCATACTCTCTTGCTCTCTAGTATATGCTGCAAAGTTGGCTACAGAGTTTGACATCGTATCCAAATAGCTAAGAGGACATTCAATATTCAATATCCATTTCGAGTATCGTAAGCCGACATTATCTGGCTGCAATGTAGCCAGTGCATGCAGCGTGGCACTACCTGCGGCTGTAATAGCCGCCATCGCTTTTGCAACAAAAAATTGGCAAACACAAATCATTTTGTACTAAAATATAAGCATACATAGACAAAGTAACTCCTATGTACAATGTAAATTAAAGCTCAAACTCATCATCGAGTGAATCGAAAGTATTTGGAACAACATTGTTTTACTTCGCTAAATCAAATTTCCACTCTCAAAATTATGAACGGCAGTTGAAACTTTTTATTTCCAGTAAACTCTACTATTAATATTTGAGTTCATATTTTCCCATCAAAATATATTCAATTACCAGTGTAAACTTTTGTAAAATAAATTGCATTTTTTATTGTATAATTTGTTTGTACTTTTATAAGAATCAGTTCATAGTTGGGATTTATCGATATATTATATTTGTCAAACTTTTTCTTTGTCAAATCACCTGGTTAATACTATGCTATTGTGATGCACTCAACAATATCTCTAAGATAGGTGCAGTAAGTATAATATATAACAAAATGGCTGCGCCCCGCGGTTTCATCCACGTAAATTTCGATCCCGTGGGAAATAGAAAATCAACCTATGGGATGCCAATTTTTCGGGATAAAATCTATCCTATATGTTAATTCCAGTTACCCTATATGTGTGTGCCAAATATCATGAAAATCGGTTCAGCAGTTTTTGCGTGAAGGAATAACAAACAAACATACAAACTTTCACATTTGTAATATTAGTAAGATACGTACCAAACGTCGTCATGGCTCCTGAGCTAACCCCCACGGGCTGGTATATAAATAAGGAACATTACTCAAACAGCTGGCAATGGACGACCTGAACAAATTTACGGCCTCAGTTATAGCTGTTCAAAACTTTTCTATATTTATCTTCTTATGTGATTTTTCTTTAAATAAAATCGGTTACAAACACCATTCATTAGAATATGGTGTTAGTAACCTGTTATACCAAATAAGTCAAGCTGACGCCTACAAACTGCATAATTTGAAGGGTTTCAAATGAGTTTTGCTAATGGTCATGCAATATTGTGATTCAAAACTTTATAAAACAGAATATAAAATAGTAAATAAACATAACTGTATTTTTTATGCAAAATTATCATCAGCGTATTATGACGAAAATAATAAAACAACAAAAAGCCCTAGATTCATGGCAAAGCTGAGAGGAAATTATCTTTCCGCTTCGTCGCGACATATCGCCTGCCAGCCAGTTCCAACAAAAGCGTATGTATAATATCCATAATACTTGTGTACACTTACTATCATGAACAATAATAAATTGATTATTTAGTGTTATTTCCTACTTATAATAAAGTCCTTCTAGCTGAATTTCACGTGGCTATATCTAATCTTCGGCGGGTTTTGATATCTACCCTTATTCCCCTATTTTAAGTGGATGGCAGCCCAAAATGTTCGAATATAAAGACCACTAGAGCACAAAATGGCTAAATTTACTCATACCTACTAAACCACTACCCTGCGTTGTCCTGGGATATTCAAATAAACTTTTTTTTTTCTATCATACAGTTGCCACCAGCTCATCAAACTGCAGCCGGATTGTTCCACAATTGTTCGGCGCTACAATAATATTGGTAAACTAATAAGATACTTAAGGTAAGACAATGAGACAATATTTTTTTTATTTCCATTGGAACAATGAGCCACGATATATGAATCCGTTCTCGTGGCATTGTTCACTTCACATTCAATAAAAATTTTAATGAAAGCACTTCGCACGTGAGTTTTTACCTTAACAATATCATTTGTGTATCATCAATCGTCTCGAAATGACTTTTTTTAGGATAAGAAGGCAAACGAGAAATTGTAGGCACTTTCATGACTACGCTCATAGACATAAAAATGCCCAAGTATACTTATCTCATATTCGGCGGTTTGTGAGCGAGAGACCTCTTACAGTACCTATGAAAACAGACAGAATATCAATGACAATGTTAATAATTATTGCTACACCAATGGACTACAATAATTAGAAATCATATAATAATTTTAATATTTCTCCAAAGAGAACATGGAATATATTTTGTAAGATCTCTGTACCTGTACTCGACCAAATTTAATAATTAGTAACATGCATATATAAAGGTGAGTTCACGTTGATTCGTAATAAAAAAGAAAAATAATAAAAGAGCATTAAATTTCTAATGTTTTCTGTTTTATTTAGGTAAATGCATGCAAGCTTTTTTTTTTACTTTGTTCATTAGTGTCCGTATTTATTACAATAATATGTATATTTCTCTGAATAGTGCGAAGAGTAGACGCTTTTAGAAGGAAATAACTTAGATGCAAAAATTTATATTCTATACATATTTCATAAATGTAACGCATTTGCTAATGTGTACCTCCCTTACGTCAACGCGCCACGCTTCAGTGACCTTCAATAGGAGAGCGGTAAGACTTTTAAATTTATTTCAACGCTATGTTCACACATTTCACGCTAGATGCATTCGCGTAATGGTAAACGTGTTTGTGATATTTTGGGACATAAATAGACCTCATATTTAGACCGTCAAAGGATGAAATTTGAAAGAGCTACGATAAGGCTTATTACGTATGAAAAAAATATTTTTCCTCAGTTTAAAAGACGAGGACACTGTTTTTTATAGTGTCTAGGACGACATTATTAGTAAAATAGAACAAGCTACACATCACAAGTTAGTAGACCGCGGTAGTCTGTAGTACCACACTCTACGTTACAACGTTAAGTGTCATAATAGGCTGTCAGGCTGTAAATAGTCTGTGATTAGCGAACAATAAATGTAACTGGCATGAGTGGCGAACACTCATAATTACAACGCTCTTTTAGAACCACATTGACTCATTATGTCATTGTAACTATGGTAATGAATGTGTGTATTAAATCAATATTTAAGTTTTACTTCAGTTGTATAGTGTAAAGCAAACAATTTTTTTTAAGGATTTTGTTTCTTTTTTCTATTTTTCGTTGACTTTTATTGTGACTTTGTGACTAAGACGATTTGTTCAATAACGCCTATATTTTATTTTACCAATCCATTATTTTATAATTTGACTAGCTGCGACAACGTTTTCACCCGCGTAAGATTCGATACCGTGGAAATTTCATGAGTACCGGTCTAGCCGTTTCGGAGAAGTATTGTAACTAACATTGTGACACGACATATTGACATTGACTGCCTCGTGGTCTAGTGGTAAGCGTGTTCAACCACAGACGTGAGGTCCCGGGTTCGAATCCCGGGTCGGACCAAAAATTGTTATTGGGATTTTTCAATTTCTAATAACAGTCCGGAGTTAGGAAGTTGGCGATGATACACCCCCGTGCCTCGGAGAGCACATTAAGCCGTCGGTCCTGCGCCTGATCTCTCACCGGTCGTGTCGGATTGCCGTCCCATCGGAATATGAGAATGAGGGAATAGAGAGTGCACTTGTGTCTGCGCGCACACTTGTGCACTATAGTATGTCCTGCGCAGATGGCTCGTCTACATAGACGGCCGCCGCGGCCGAAATCGGCTAGGACGATATTATTAATATTATTGTGACACGATAATTTTGTACATATAGAGACAAATACACATACAATTCAATGTCTTCATAAAGATGAAATAACTCTTCCAGGCAACGCTGGGTGTAAGCAGTTAGTAAACCCATTAACTTTTGTGTAGTAATGAAAATAAAAAGGGTACTTCCGTAGACATACCCGTGTAATTACTAAGCCAAATGTACAGGTGTAGGCTTTGCTAATGACGAAACAAAAGGATTTTTTTGCGCGATTTTAATTTCAACGCCTCATGAATTGCAGATTATGTGAGGATTTTTAAATGACCACAAATGTACGGTGATATAATAAAAGTATTGTTTTGCGACATCAGTAACTCCGGCTCAGGGGAATGATAAATGTTTCGTAATAACTCATTGCGGTTCATTCAATAGTATGTGTGTTGTGAATGTTGTTAATACAATTTTAGAATAAAATGCTGCTTTTGTATTAGCACCAGTTGTGCCCCGCGGTCTTCAACACTTTAGGGGTTTATTTATTTTAATTTTTTTTTATTTTATTTATAAGGTACATCAACAGACAACAGATTAAACATTACACAATAGATAGAATATTGACACTTACAATATCAAATCTGACGTCCAATTACAAATGTACACAGCACAGCATTTAAATTACAAGTTATACAGCACTACAAGTAACAAACAAACAGACAAAAAAAATAAATAAAAAGAAGATAAGAAAGTTATAAATAATGTTCACAAAAGTTACTCATTTAACATAGCTATCTGGACAAGACATTTTTTGAAACTATAAAAACCATTATGGAAAATATTAATTTGTGAGCTAATGGAATTGTAATTCTCACACATTCGTGAAAGTGGGCTATTACAAGACACATTATTGTTGCTAGATGGTATGGAAAATAGTTGTGGATTTCGCACTGATCGGGTTGGTACTTTAATGTGTAATTTTTTACAATCGTTTCTTAGCGATTGCAGCCCGATCAGTCCTGTGGTTTGGGCTGTGCGTCGATAGATCATTATGTTAGTCACCTTTGAGTTTTATATACTGTAACGTAGGCATAGAAACTCATTGATTGAGTGCGAATAGAACCTCTGAAAGTGTTATATTTTTTAATAAAAATATAACAATTCGAGTTTAAACTCTTTCTAGAACAATTCGAAGACGTCTGTTTGACAGAGAAAAAATATAACTTCATTCTGGGACGCGCTTCCGAACGCGGACCATATAGTGAAAAGGATGAAATGATTGTATAAGACAAGTATGTGATATAGTAGTCAGGGCTATAATAATTGTATTAGTTATGATATTTTGAATATAATAAATTCGTATGAAGAAGAAAGGTGTTTCCTACGAGTACGTAAATATAGAAGAGGCCCGAATAGACAGATATAGGAAGTATTGCTGCAAGAGCACGCTACGCCTCGGGTAGAAGCTTGCAGACATTACAATACCTTTATATAGATTGTATGTTATTGAAATTATTGATAATTTGAAATTGAATCTCGAGGCAAATTCAGTGGTTGCAAGTGCTATTTGCGCTTGTACAAACTGTGACGTCACCCGGGACTTCATTACAGGGCAGATAATATCGTGGATTGTTTGATTTGTATACAAATAGTCTGCAGGCTGTGACGTAATAGGATATTATATACTAGCACTGACCATTACATAATGTAGATGTAGATACATTTTGCAGGCTAAGATCTACTTTTTAGTGCTTGACTCATCAAATAAATATAAAAAAAGAAAGTAAATTATTATATTGTTTTTTTCATAATTCTATTCTTATAGCGTGGCGTAATGTAATAATCATCATTACAAAAATCAAGTAATTCTCATAACTCGAAATGCTCCTAATATATATGACACACTTATAACGGTCAAGTTGACAGGGTAAAAAGAATAGTTATTTGTTAAGTCGACATGTGGGCAACATGTCGGCTTAACTAATAACTATTCCTTCCTTCTATCTTTCCTTTCAATGAACCTTCGAAAACTCACAAAACACACGTAACGAGACAGCGGGAGTTTCGTGAGCCAGTGTACCTACTGGTTCGTGTAACTACAATACAACATAGTCACTTCTGACTAACACATGTTTGTTGTTTCTTGTGATAACGCGTTCAGCTTAGGCTTGTGTAATGACGCCTGTAGGAAGTAAATCAGAAAAGCCAATAGTAATTATTTGAAAAGCAATTTTACACTCAGTTATATTTGTTCAGGCAAATTATTGAGTAAAGTAATTAGGCCTCTATTAAAATTATATAGCCCCTCGGCAGTTATATCAAAATCATCAAAGAATATTTGCGCAAATTTATGGTCAAACAATGAAAACATCGTAGGTGTGTCAGAGCCCTAATGTTTTATTCAGCGAACTCATCGCATCCTACCAATGGAACTCAGAAGGCGACAAGACAGTTGTTGCAAACGAAACCCCTTTTATGCTCTGCTAGAGTGCGAGGCACCCGCTTAGGGGCAGACAAAAAGATGATTTTGTTCAAGGTGTGCGATTACTTTTGTATGAAATTATCTTTTTTCGAGGTATAATTTCTTGGAGAAAAACTTGCTAAAATGAAGTCTGATCTAGGAATGATAAACTTTAATTAGAGTCATAATATTATTATTATGTAGAAACCCCTGAGGGTGCGTTTAGCCACTAAAGCTGGAGAAAGTTGATCACAGAGGCTGCGTGACTCTCCACCACCACCGCGACGAGGTGGCAGCATCTTCATGAATACCTTCATTTCATGTCATTCTTAATGTGAATGAAAAACACCTTCGTGGTCATTCTTAATGTTTGATACTCCGTTGTTTAATTTCAATATCGTTTCAATATTCATCATTATCTCTTCCCAATGTATTTTTATATATTTCATATATAAATATGACGCAAATATTGTTCTACGGTACTCGAACTTTCGAAATAAATTGCATATTTCTAATACTTTTCTCATTAGAAACATTTAAGCAAAAAGCAGCTCCAAAATGTAGCTTAGCACTATTTCTAAAAAAGCTTTCTAGACAAAAGATAAAGTGATTTTTTAATTTTTCTTTAAACATATCTTTATTCGAATTGTTTTACATGCTGTTATGTAATAAACTTATTACGATGCACTAGAATGTTGAGCACAAAACTCCTTTCTCCTCCCACCTCCATGTGTCTCCTAACTGTGGATTCCCCATCGTGCACATAATGTAGTGTAGTAGACAACATTGCTATAGGTACTTACGTTACGACTGTAAAGGTATCTGTGGAATTCAGTTCTCTATAATAAATAGTATATCAAAATTATATCTCAGCCTAATCATCGATGACGAAATAATATTTTTACAATATATGCCGTTAAAGAAAGAAAATATTTCGAAAGATATCTTAAAACGTAGAATAAAACTAGTTTAACGCTCTCCTTGTAAATATCAATCTCTGTAGCATCCAGCCACGAAGATAATTAATATAAACTCTCTCCGAGTGGATTCAGTTGCAGCGGCCAATTTACGAACAAAGTTGTTCACTAATAACGCTAATTGAGATTTAGCTGAGGCAATAAGTTTAGAATATTGCGCGCATGCGGTTCATAGTTTGATTGTTTATAGAAGTAATCATGACATTAATTGCAATTTGCGAGCGGTAGGTGTTAGCCCAAAGGGTGTTAGAAGTTTTAATATTTTTGTTTTATAGTATAAGGGGAAGAAGACATATTCTGTTGTCTATGAAAACCCATAAGCACCTGTGAATGATTACATAGATGCATTGTTTCCCTCCGTCTACCTAAGTAAGTCACAGAAATCACTATTATAATAAAATAATCTACAAATAAACAATAAAAAACGAAGCTAAATGCTAAATATTCCATGAGCAGTTTGCGGGCCTGCAACATTATAGAATGACAATTTATGTGCGCAAAGTAACAGCACATTTCACAACACGTTTTACAACGCGCGTGGTTGTTGCGGCTCCTACGGCATCGCGCGTTTCTTGTAGAATCCTGAAGGCGGCGATCACCCGCCGCGCCCGCGCCGCCTCGGCGG
>LUGF01055953.1:188172-210528 GCA_001625245.1 Calycopis cecrops | reverse complement strand
TTATGACGGAATCGTGTGTGCGATATGTACATCCCCGGGTCGTGTCGGCCCAATTGGGGTCCAATGTAACATGGCACATAACTATACACATTACAGGATCATAGTTTAACTAGCAACTTTGCTAAATTTAAATTTTCTTGCTACAGATTCTAGATAAAAGTTAGTATCTCAAAACTATTTAAGTTAAGTGCTCTCGCTACATTAAACGTCGCGTCGCGCCAATTTTATATACTTTTTTTAAATTTATGGTACAGGGGGGGCAAACGAGCAGACGGAGCCATTTTCATAACCACCGACGCCCACAGACATCCGCATAGAGGTTATAGAGATGCGCTGCCCTCATTTCTCCTCCCACATCCTAGGGCCCCGATCAGAGCCAATTCGTATGGCAAGTTAGGCGTTAGAATTGTCTCCCTTTAAGTTAAATGGTTTCTACCCGGATATCAGAAAGAGGATAATGTTTTGAAGCATATTATGAATGTAGTTAGACGTTTTTAAGATAGTATATTTACTTATGAAGGTAGTAAGAGGTAGTGCCACTCTGCATGCATGCATTAAGCTGAATAAGGTCGGCACGGTCGGGGAGGTATCTCTCGCTTATACGAAATAGGTGTAAAGTGACAGCTGTGCTGTCGCGTTTCGTGCGGTGTGTAAGTAGCTGGTCGCCCATGGAAGGAGGAGGAGGAAGGAACATCTGTACAACATTCATGGCGGATGTCTATGCGCTACGGTAGTTATGAAAACGGCTCCGACTGCTTATACTGAAAAAAAAAAGAAAATTTCTTTTTTAAGCGAGTGTGACAGGAGGATAAAATTTTGAAAGAAAGAAAGAAATAAAAAAAAAGGAAGGAAGAAAGAATTTTACAGTTTAAGTTTGTCTTGATAAAGCAATTTAAAAAAAGCTTAATAAAGATGTACCTAAGTATGCTGAATTACCATTGAAATAGGCCGGTACGGTAACCCTCCCTAAGATCCTGCCACCATGCCGGCAGGCTTGGCGGGAGAGTCTCAACTAAGAGCAGCTCAGTAGAGGAGTTCTCCACCCGTCCCTCTGAATAAGCAGTCGTCGGCGTGGACTGGTGAGTCTAAATCGGACGCATTTGTGGCGTGCTCCTTTAGAGAAATGAGGCTAGGGGTAAAGATGGGAACCCTGTGGTTAAGACGTCCCAGTGGAGAGCTTTAAAAGGTAGCCGAACACGCCCGTCAATGTATGAAAAAAAAAAAATTAAGCTACTCTAACGCAAGAGGTGTCAAAATTTGCGTAATTGTATATACTATCCAAAAAATGTAAAAAGAACTGAATTGTGTGTCATTTTGAGGGTTCTACCACACATGAAAGTTGACAAAATTGTACGTTTAACCAACTGAAATCATATACCTAAAATACAATAAAATACGTAAGTTATAAAGTATTTTTTTTATTAAAATCAATGACATAAGGTACAAGAATAAAAATTTAATTAAAATTTAAGGTAAGATTTAACAGAAAGTTAAAAGTTAAATTTACTTTTGTGCGCAAAATTTGGCATTTCTGCTCGAGATTGCAACCTATTTCGAATAAAACCATCTCTTGAAGAAACGTCAATTACATTTTGCGATGCCTCTGTAACTAGTTTCACACATCTCTCCACAGATTGTGTGTGACAAGGGAAGACAAAAATTTCCAAACTCTTATTTTTTGATAAGGTTTGAAGATCTTCGTTACAAATATGTCTTAGAACTGGCGGTGGTGCAACCCGACATTCATGCCACACAATTATATCAGTGGAATCTCTAGCAGAAAAGTTAATTTTAGGTGATTTAATTATCCTGCGTTCAGTGGCCTCAATTTTTCTAGCTTTTATTATTTTCCGCAGGGCTAGCTCCCGAATGTGACCTCTCTCATCGCACAACATACTGACGAGAAGGTTCTCTGGATGCGCAAAAAAAGCGATTCTTTCGATGACCGAGTCGACAATACATCTCAGGTTGTAGGGTAAAAAACGAGAGTATATCACCATTTGATAAACGTGTTTGGCACCCTCATTAAAAGATGACTTTTGCATAATTAAAAACCAAATAGGAGCATATACTTTGACCACGTACTTTACAAGCATTATTAAATATTCAAACGGGTTATCAGTACTTACATAAAGTCTTAATATACGGTTTGCAGAAGTAAGCCATCTAGAATGTGCCATTTTGCCTGGTTGTCGATTTGCTAACTCTGGAGTAATCGATCCAGCTGACACAGCTTGACAAATTTCGTACAGATTTTTTTGATCAGTACTTAGTTTATCCACAACATCTTTTAGCAATTGTAGTAAATTGCTTACCACCGCACAAAAAGACACTGTTGGTTTATCTTCACAGCAAACTAATTGTTTTCCTAAAGGTCCGGAATACACCCTAGGCCCCGAAGTAGAACCATCTAAGGACAAAAATAAATGACGGGTAACTTATTGGCATGAAGCAAACAAATACACCACTGCAACGGCCTATTCAAATACTGCTCTAAATTTTGGATCGCGCCCCTCTTCCAACAAAGTGTTAGTTGGAGTTCCATCACATCAACACATATCACGTCAGCTAAAGTACAACCCTGATCTTCTAATAGTTTTGTAACCGAAGTAGCAATTTCTTTTGCAGTGGCCCGACATGGCGTTGTGTGTCCCATATAATTGGATCCAAGTTCTGTTAAAACTGAAATATTCTCTTCTAAAACTTCTTTTCGGTAGTAACGATCTCCTTTTTCATTTATGATCTTCTTATTTTTGCGACCGTCAAAGTAAATACTTCTTATATTTATACTAGTAATATTATTCGAAGCTTCTGTGTAAAATTTCGATTCAGCTTTATTTTAATTTTGTTTTTATCGATAAGGTTTTGTCTTCGGCAGAAACCAAGGCGACGTCAGCCAAAACTGCAGAAACTACCTCAGCAGCAGATCGCGTAGACAAACCGTATCTATCACATACCTTAGCAACTGTTGGTAATTGAAAAGTATTCCTGTTTGAAACACTCGCTAGTTAGGTCATGAAAATGCTCGAAACAAGTTAAAACTTGAGTGTATCTGCGGGTTGAAACTTGACAAATTCATAAACCTAGTAACATGTTTTTGCTTGTAAATCGGTGTATCTTGTGTACTAAATGTGAAAAAATATCAAAACATATATTTTTTTTCTTTTTACCCTTATTGAAGATAATGAACGATTTCCCTAAAAATACCAATTTATGAAAACTTTGATGATGGGTAGAACCCTAAGAACATTATATTATATTTTTTCTTATATTTTTGTAGTAATCCATGATTAATTACACAACTTTTAATTTAATTTAATTTTCGGGACACCCTAGAACAGTCCCCAAGGAGGAGAAGTCTTGCCTTTTCACCAAGGTCAGCCTGTCGCTGGAGGGATCATGTTGCTTGTAGATCCAAGGCGAATTATAGCTCGAATTATAGCGTTCAATCAGTATTGGACACCTAAATGTCAAGGCTGACTTAGGGGCCACCCGTGCTCCCAGATATCATACGTAAATGTATTCCGCTGCGTTAACAAAAAAATAGAAAATTATTACGAAGCCTCTAGTTGTTATTTGTGACAGACTACATCCGCACGTATTACCATAATCATATTATAACCGTTACGGTAATGGAGTCTAAATACATTCATCCAGCCTCACTAATATTGTACAATTATTTCTCCCATCTAATGTTAATTCAGGAAGTAGATTTTTTAGATAGTTTATTATATTGATAGAAACAGTATATACATGTATTGAATATTTATACGAAAACTGAAACCAACATAAAATTCCGTATAAACCAGAACACTAGATTTCATACTTAAACCAGGCAACACTTGTGTAGCTCCATTTAAAAGAATGTTGACATCAAACAATGTGGAACACTCAGGTCCAAGACTTGACTTGGTCTCTTAAGCACTTAGCATTCGTGGAGGCAAAAAAAAATCCTGCTCTGAATAGATTAGTTAAGGCTTTTTCTAAGAAATGTTTTTCATATTATCTTTATAATAAAAAAAAAATAGATAAAGCATTATTTTATGATGAAGTCATTTGACTAAGGCAAAATCGTATGAGAAACTGAAAAATTGTCATTATTGCTAGTAAATACTTACGGAAACAGCACTTATACGTCAATCATGTGCAGCTGCAAATTACGAAGTTACAGGATAGATTCTCAGACCTGACCAAACCGTTATTAGGACTTTTGAGTTAAAGATTTTTCAGAAATCAGGAATTAGTGTTTACTATACTACGTTACAGGAGTATACGACAAGACGTTATTAAAAAAAAACTTGAGTTTCACGAATATGATTCTGTGGTAAAAGTATTGCATGTACGCTACAGTCGTTACTGTGATACACAATATCGTAAACCAGTTCTGATCGGTTACTGTTCTGGAAATTTAATTCCTTATGTACAACACGGACGCGGTAAGTTGGGACCTGACAAAAATTCCATTCCCCGCTCTCTACCCCCGCATTCTTCACATTCTTGCCAGGTCCCAAATTACCGTCCGTGTAGTATTTTATTTGTGTATAAATCTATCCGATGGGCTCTATATGGTAGCATTCGATACTAGTAATATTTTACTCGATCGAAGCCTTTTTAAATACCGACGGTCCTACAGAAAAACGATATTATTATATGCGCTCTATGGAGGAGGAGTATGCCTAGCAGTGGACTTCCTCCGGCAGATGATGATGATGATGATGATCGTAATTATGTTGTATCATCTCAATCGATTTCTTACTCGATACTCTGTACTAGTGCCAAAGTTTCCTAAATGCAGACAAGTGAGGGCTCGAGAAAGTGCAAGAGCTTGTAAATACTACAGGATGAACTTTGCCGAGCGAGTACACCGCAACTGAGGAAGTCTTTAGAATGTGTTGCATAGTTTAGTTATACATACTAGCAACTCTTAAGTGCATACGTCTGTTTATCATGCATTATCCTACTTGATTCGTAAATAGAAAAAAATATATAATTATATAAAAGACCAGGCTGGCGCAGTGGTACAGGGCTCGGATGAGGAGCATGTTGTGCCATGTTGGCTAAGTTTCAATAAATCCGAATTCCAGCTAAGATAAGTCTTTCTAGTATGGACTATTAACTTTCTCCTTACTAGTCCTTTTTACTAACATCATAAAAAATAAAGTCAAAATATGAGACCAAAATGCTTTAAATAAATAAAATATACAGATAAAAAATGTAGGATATATTAAGATCCCTTAAGATTTCCTCTCGGGTCGCCGACCGAGCGAGCGCTGTATATCCGATACCTCGCAAAAGAAAATTACGCTAAGTTATTGGAAGGTTTCTTACTATTATATCGTTGCCCTGCAATAACAAAAGTTAGCTGCGTAAGCCGACGTAATGTGGTTTTGCTATACACAAGAAAGACGAACGTGACTCGACAGCTGTCTCACTCTGTGGACTTTCAAATTATTCTTGCTTAAGCACGCTGAGCGGATGATGTACTCACTAAACTGACAGTAAACTTGTTTTCAGTTAATCCGTTTGTCTGCAGTGCTTTTAAATAACGTATCGATGTTTAAGTTGCTCTCTCAGCTGTTTGTAGAGCGAGCGATGGAGCCGAGGGCTGAGGAAGTTTGCTAAAGACGTGACGTGTAATTAACTGAAAACGTAGCGAGAAAAGATTGACGATTTATTCATCAGTTAGTTTTACAAGGTAAATCACAATATATTATAAAGAATGAGTTTCTAGATAGTCATACCAACTAATGGCTCAAATATGCACAAATAACTTGCATATTTTCTATTGACGTTTATTTTAAAAATACCGAAGTATAATATGAAAATATAATTTCAATATTAACTGTAAGTGACATTGTCATTTTTTGTTGGTATTTAATGTCTAAAATTAACAATGGACACTATTGCTACGGGAGGCGTGTCTAAGGGGACCCCACTACAAAACAAAATCTACATGACAGGGCCTATTACAATCTATATACTTTAGAACTAAAAATAAAGGCATTATTAGCAATAATTATAGTTTCCACGTCAGCTTAATTCTGTGCTATATATTATGCTACCAATTACTGTAACAGATTTGTGAATAAAAGACTCGTCGTTTAGGACTAAAAGGCAATACGTGAAACCGATTAATATTTTTTATATGTATCCGGTTTGGTTAGAAGTTGCAGTAGCAATAAATAATTAATCTGTTGGTTATATGAGCTGTGATTACTAAATTTCGTGATTATATTGATATTACTGGATATTGTAACAGTTGTGGAATAAAAATATGAATCATGTACAACGATTATAAAAGAATATCGCTGTAAAGAGCTTCATACATTGTTTATTTATAGAACACGTTTATCTTAAAAGTATACCTTTATTTATTGAAACTACAGCTGCGACCGTAAAGGCCTTTTCTAATGGATACTTTACATGCAGACGTTGTAAGCCATTATACGAAATTTATTATGAAAAAGTAAAGTATGAGTGCTTCTCCCGTGTTGTTTTATAAAAGCAATATATTTCATACGTTTTATACATACTAGAAATTATTTCATATTTATGCGTCATATTTATGAAAGTGAAATATAAAAAAATATGATCATCAGTCGTAATCTATCCATTTAGACAACACTCACGCTTTTATTTCACATTATTTTTATTTATTTCTGCGACACTCTCGTAAAGAAAATTAAAGTGACGTTAGGAATCGAAAATCTAAACCGTATAAGTGTAGGCTTTTTAATGACCAAACAACGTAGTGCGAACAATTCTAAATCCATGATTAAACATGAGCACTTTTTGCACGATTTTATTTTCAACGCCTCATGAATTGCGGATTATGCGTGTGTGTGTAAATATCAAACATGAATGTGTGTCATCTGTGTGTGGTGTGTCTAATCTCAAATCACATAATACAGCGCAATATTAAAAGTAATGTTTTGCGACATCAGTAATGTCGGGTCAGAGGTATACATTTTACATTTATTGATATATGTTTTTATAGTGTAAGGCGGCAAACGTACAGTTAGAACCATTTTCATGACTGCCGACGCTCATAGACATCAGCGTGGAGGCTATACAGATGCGCTGCTCTCCCCCTCTTCTGAAAATATGACGTGTACTTACAAAGTTTCATGACGATCGCTTAAGTAGTTTTGACGTGGAAGCGAAAAAAACAAACTTACATTAACATCTAGATATTAGAAAATATAGGTACTCTAAATTGATTATTTTTTTACAGACTTCTACAGGTTTCATTGAAATAGATAACACGTTATATTAAAATATTGTGATCTTACATTCAGTTAGTACCATAGAATATCTAGTATAGATCTATGTCATGGGTCAATGTTCATATCATTGAGTTGCAAATCAATTCAGAGCTTTGGTCCACACACAAGCAAGCCGTTGGAAATCGATTTTAGTTTATTATGGAGGCTTATTTGCCAGAGCGACACAGCTTATTTACTCTTCATGAAACTTTGCAAAATAGGCACGTAAAATTTGTAAAAATCAACTAAATAATAAACAATAGATAATCTCTGCTTACAATATAATCTTTCTAAAAAGTGGTACATCTAGTTTGTGCCCATTTCTCGTATTCCTATCCTGTTTATCACTTTTTTACTGCATTCGCTAATCTTCTATCGTACATACAAGACGTTATTTAAAATGTATTGAGAATAAAATCTCATGATAAAACTCCGCTTGCTTGTTTTCTATTTTTATTTGATATAACGCTTTTACACAATATTTTATATTTTACACAATGCTTATAAATGGCTGCGACATTATTTAAATCCGTAATTAAAATAATTTTCATTTCTTTTCTCTAATAATTAAACAAAAGACATTTTTTTAATTATAGTATAAGGGGAGAAACGAGCAGTCAGAGCCATTTTCATGACTACCAACGCCCATAGACATCCGCATAGAGTTTATATAAATGGGTTGCACTCCTACCTCTTTCTACCTCCATGGCTACTTACATACCGCATGAAAAGCGCAGCTGTCACTTTGCGCTTTATTTTATTTTTTATAATTTTGACATTCTATAAAATAAAAAAGAAAAATAAACTGTAATAAAAAATACACCACTGCAAAATATATACACTACTAACTGCAATTGTAAACTAAACTTACACTAAAAAGACAAGCTGAAAAATAAGATAGCAAACTCGGATTAGGTATTTGAGCTCGAGATAGGTGCTCCCAGCACCTGGACACCGTCCAATCTGACAACGTTTGTTGCACTACTGATAAACTTTTGTACTGCGAGGTAAATGTGAATCTAAACACTGCAATATTAACTTTTAAAACAGGTAAACAGGCAGGTTACTTATCAGAAACTACTACTCTAAACCTATAGACAATAGATATTATAAATGATTGATCTTGTTGATTTATGTCATTCATGTGATCTTGATGATAAAAATATTCTTTCTTAGTAATATTTAAAAAAAAAAATATATACGTACCATAACACACCGTTTTAGTAGTACTTTGATTGTCTTTAAAGTTTATAATTTTTTCGATCAATTTGGTTCATTCATTCAAATGTTATACTTTGTCAGAATATGTCTCATAGCATGTCAGATTGGTCAATTGATGTTGAGTCTTACTTTTAAATAAGGAGAGGCTTAGTTCTTGTTATTTTAATAAAATGAACTAGCTAAACTAACCAAGTACTCCATAAATTTATTATTTATTTTTTAATAGTATAGGAGGGAAAACGAGCAGTCGGAGCCATTTTCATGACTACCGACGCCCATAGACATGCGAATAGAGGTTACACAGATGCGCTTCCCTCCGTTTTCGTCCGACCTCCACGGGCCACCGCCTAACTTACACACCGTATGAAACACGATTCACTCACTATACGCCATTCTCGTGTAAGCGAGAGATACCGCCCCGCTCGTGCCGGTCCAATTCGGCTATTTGCAAGCATGCAGCGTGGCACTACCTCTTATGAATCAAATAATCAAAGATTTTGCTTTTACTTATAACGCCTTTTGTTTTAAAAATAATATCTTTATTAAACCTAACAGCTTTTTTTTGTACATCTATTATAATTAAGTAATTAAGGCGAGCTCTTTAAGTAAGTATACTTACACAGAGGGCCTGTTACAAAAACCCTACTATTGACAGAGTAACAATTAATTAAAGGTGTGAAGAAACGCCATTTCAAAGTATAATTAACGAGATTGAAAGGTATATGATTGTTGTTATCAGTATTAACGCATGGTCCACTTGTGGGTTGGCTGGGGCTTATCACTATCAGTTTTTATGCAAAGTCAGTAAAAAATTTTGTTCCTAACAAATATACGAGTACCTACTTACATAAGATTTCTGATGATTTCATACCTGGCTTAAGGTACGGAAGCGCAGCAACCCTACCAAGCAACAATACACCAAGAACGAAATGCTATGAGTGTAATTGCCCTTTTTTTGTTACGCTAAGGTATGCATTTACTTATGAGACGTAGGCGCCCGGGTGGCCCTTAGACCTAAGTGGAAAAAATTAGTGTAAAGGGTAAAGGGTTTTTCTCTAAGCGAACATATCGCGCATATATTTATTGTAATAATATACTATAATTTATTATCTAGTCACAAATCACAGCTAAAGTAAGACAAGGCAAGGAAATATTTTTTTAAAATTAGTTTTACTTTAAGAGACGTTGGTTCTGCCAAAATATTACAGGTGACACCCACCTTCAAACCTTCTGCAACCGACTGAAATCCTTCAAGTTTGTTCTCTCCGGGCACACTCCAGCAAAACATTACGCACGTCTTCAATTTAACAACAGATAACTCAGCTGGATGATGGTTTTATTTCATTAAAAATTCGAACTTGCTACTTAGGATGTGTCGGATGCGTAATCTGAGAGCAATTGTTAACGTTTTTTGACTTAATTGGTAAAGATAAATGAGATTTTGTAAATCTCTTAAATATATTGTGCGCTTGTAAAGTAATCCATCTTTAGGCCTTTTTACCTCGGCTCCTCGGACTTATCGGCCAGATTCGACGAGTTTGTCCTAGTGATTAATTGTTCTCGCTCACCGCTGAAGCCCGAATGGAATTAGCGACTGATCAAAAGCGATCATTTGATTTATCTTAGCGAATATAAGGCAAAACTTTAGTATTTTATTCCAATTACTTATTGTTAATCTAAAAGCAAGATATGAATTTTTAACACTCGGGTCATGCTGAAATTATCGGCGTTAGCGTTTGGTTTGTGACGCTTGTGTCTTTCACTTCATCAGCCGTGCGTTCTGTTATACCACGTAAGATACAAGCTTTATTGTTTGTGTCAGCACATAGTCCGAATACCACAGCACCTGCTATTCACAGTCACATAGCCTCAGGCGTCTTACAGGCAGTCTTCATCCGACTTCCATACCCGACGGTCGTTCCACTGTAAAACTTTTTTTTTAAAGGCTCCACCCCGAAGGCTCTTAACAGTTCTATGAAAATATTAATTGTTTTTTAACATTATTACGTAAAAGTAATTTGTAAACTGATTTTATAGACATCCATTAGTTTTTTTTTATTTAGACGTGCAAATTCCTATAATATTTAAGTATTGGCATTAAAATTATCTATAGCGAAGAATAAAAGATAAAAAGTGATTTGGTATAATTCTAGATTGTAATATATATTTGTGCCTAAAAAAGATACGTTCGTCGGTAGTTTTAATACATACATAGTGTCGGTAACAAACAAACTCTCGCATTTAATTTTAATAAAGATATATCATTATTCCCTATAAAAATAATACATTTGAAAGCGAGTGAAGTAGGAGACATTTATTATATTGACAGCAGAAACACTCCACGTTCACGCATCACTTCGTGAGTGACGCGTTACATCGATGCAATTTGTGTTCAGACCGTGAGTGAGACGCAAATGGTAACTGTCACGTTGGAAGAAGAATCTAAAAATGTGTGAGCCAAATAAATGAGAATGGGAGTCTTTATGTGCCTTAACTGGTAGTAGCAACACCTTGGCTAAAGTGTTTTTAGTTGCCGGCTCCAACCACTAGGTTGCCCTCTTGTAACATGTATATAACGGTACTGGCATCACAACATGATGTTAAAAAATGCACAACGCCTAGTCGATGAACGAAAAAATATGTAAAAGGAATTATAAATAAAAGCAGGAGCAGCCTGTGTTCCATTAAACAAAATCGACGTAAGCCGCAAAAAGAAATAACATTTAAATAAAACTGCGTAACTGTTGAAACATAAAAATGTTTTTTTGCCTCTCACGAATTTTAAACTCGTTATTGTAAATAAAAAATTGAGTGTTATTTTACAATTTATTGCCAATTCAGCATCAGAACTCGCTTTTAGACGGCGCTACCAAAGTTGTGTTTACTCTGGTACTACACACCTAGGGCCTTATTTATAAAAATAGACTAACTTTACTCCCAAGTATAAAACTATAATCTGTCAAATTCCTAAATAATAAACTATGGAATTTGACAGATACTAGTTTAACACGTGGAGTAAAGTTAATCTATATTTATTAATAAGGGGTTAAAGTTTAAGAATTTGGACGATATGCATGATGTGTGTCTCAGGGTCCCAGTTATAAGAAATGATTTAATCTTATGGCAATGAAGGTTCTCTTGGAATAGTTTTAACGAACAATCACGCTACTAGTATAAATCTCTTGTAATATTCTTTGCACCAATATCGCCAGTCGGCTCCTGACTACGGGTGGTGTAACTCGTCCAAAACGTCGAGCTAAAGGAATATGTTTTCGCTAGTATCTTTTGATAAATATTTTATCGTGTTTAAACCCGTAAAGTAATAACAAAATATGTAACAAATACGAAAGTCTCAAACAACCAACATTGCCAATTAAGAGTTAAAACAATATAACATAATGTTTCTGATTAACATTCCTACGGTAAAACACATTTGTTGCGTTTTACTTTATTTGTTTTATTTGTCACTAACGGTAACAAGTTTTGGAAGGCGTAACAATGAGGGAGGCATTGTTCCGTCTATATTTAGGTTTTGGTAAAGTTATAAAAAATAAATAATAATAGATTAATTTTTATTTCTCAAAATCAGTATTATATCATAATCGTGAGGCGTTTTGATTGTGTCAGATGTTTTTCAATAAGCCTTTTCTACGGTGATGGTTTGAACTGACACTGTAGATTTACGCCTTTTTAGTGATCTACGATATAGGTAGTTGGATATATATCTTTATTCAATGCAAATTTATTTGTACGTGTTGCTCTCCGTCTTCCTCTTATGTGCCATAGTAAGTTCTCAAATTCAACCGTTTGTGTGAGCAAAGAAGGAAGAAAAGGAGAAACTCCTCGTTCGTGCCAGATCATGCGGCTGTAATGCAGCATGTACCTTCTTACTAAAGATATTGCCATGCTGTACTGTCCTGGGCCTGGAGGGTGAAGGAGGAAGGAAGGCAACGCTTCTGTATAAAATCTATGCGGATGTGCATGGGCGTCGGTAGTCATGAAAATGGCTCCGACTGCTCTTTTGCCTCCGCTATACCACAAAAAAAATGTGAAACTTTTTACGCAGTACATTATGAAGCTAAAAATCGGTTTACGCTATACACTAGTGTGCGTAAACGTAGCAGTGCTACTGTCGTAGTAGCTACTACGAATAAGCGTAGCACATGCTACGATAACCGTAGATTATTCCTGTGCATAGCAACATTGTCGACAAAATACTAATGATAATAATAGGATAACTAAATAGTTGTCTTAAGAACACATTTAAGGAAAATCTACAATAAAAAAATCAAATGATGTTACGATAAAGCTGTATTGAGATAGTAAATTGTTTTCTGCTGACCGCGCGGGACAGTTTGGATAGTTTCCAAGTGCTTACCGTCAACGTTTGTTTTACCTTGTTCAAGTCTATGTGAGGCCCAATGGACATAATATTGTGAATTCTTACGACTATTATGTACATTTTTTTGTGTTATAAGGGGCCAAACGAGCAGTCGGAGCCATTTTATGACTAACGACACCCAAAGACCGCATAGTGGTTGTACAGATACGCTGCTCTCCTTTCTCCTCCCACCTCCATGGGCAACTGGCTACTTACACACCGCACGAAACTCAGCTGTCACTTTTCGCTGATCACTTGACCTACCTAGAGAGGACCTCCCCGGTCGTGCCTACCCAATTCGACAGCAGATAAGCATGCAGTGTAGCACACTGTGGTCGTTCACAGAAATACCATTATAGGTGAACGTTACACCCTGTACTTGTAATACCATTATAGGTTGATGTTAGTAGATAGCAACTGTGCCCACGACAGAGCTTTTTTTTGCACGATTTTAGCGGTTATTAAGTTAATCAACGAATCTCACACGCCCGTCAAATTTTACTCAGGATTGGCAAAAGTGCGTAAATTAATTTAAAAAAAAATACTTTCGCATTTCCCAACCCTTGCACAATGTAAAATGTAGAAGTAATGGGTTATATTCGTTAAGGGACAGCCGTAGTTAGAACTGTTTGAATACAACAAAGGATTTCGGAACAATTATAAATTATCAAACAAAAGGGTTGATACGGTGCCATTGTCGAACGAACAATCGGACGCGACTAACTCACTGTTTATCCGATCACTTTATATAGTTTATTCGATCGCTGAATATATAATTTAAATTCAATCACCAATTAATAAGTCAGACACGTTTTAAGAAGTGTGATGGTATTGCTTCTTCACAGCAGAACCGACTGCCGTTGTCTTGTCATTCGTCGCCCCCAGTGTCGCAACGTTTAACGTTTTGCAATTTTCACAGCTTTTTATTTATTTCAAGCTCTAGCTCAGCGTCCGTTCCTGGAACGGCCTGCTTGTCCTGACTCTTTACCTAACGTCAGAACATTTTGTTATTCTATATTTACTATATTCAGTTATAATTTATTACTTTATTGGATTGTCATTATTGGAAAATAATATGTTGTCATGGTAACGTGTAATGTTATGTGGCCGAGTTATCAATCCTTTATTTTGCACTACAATAGTGTATTTTATGTCGAGATACCGACTGCAGCATTATATATATTGATTAATTGTAGCCTATATTATGTTATCGAGGACTAATAAATTATGTAGAAAACATAAAATTAAAATAATATCAGTTTCAATGAACTCTTATAGATACGAGAAATGTAATTTCAAATTCCTCGTATTTCAGAGGGGTGAGGGTTACGAAGCCCCTTTGTATGGTTTTTCGTCGATAAAATTATGCATATAATACGTGGGTAAAGTTTCGGAAGTCGGATCCCTAACACTGTATAACAAAAAAGTTTCATCAAAATCCGTCGAGTAGTTTTTGCGTGAAAGCCGCACAAGAAACAGACAATATAACATCTACAGTTTTATTACATGTATAGATTTACGAAGAGCAACCAATTGACATAACGCCATTGTGGCAACAAAATATATGTGTTTTACTTGTTTGTGGTATAGAATTTAATGTTAGTAGATATCAATAATAATTGTAATTACGTGATAGCTTGTAAGAATCAAATAGTATATAAACGTGCTGTTACAATGTTTGTAACAAAACTGATAAAAAACGGTTTGACAGATTTTTATTAAAGGAGACGTTCCAAAATTGTATGAGCTCCGGGTGTACTCTTGTACAGCTAATGGCAAATAGGAAATACAATTTGAGCAACATTTGCGTAGTTTAAATCATGGATACGTCTTTATTTCAGACGCCAAATAAATATAATCTTTCCACAATAAGCAACACTATGACATTAATAACAATTGAGTCTTGTTTAGAACTCTGACGTTAGAAGTATCTGTCAAACAATTGACATTGCAAGTCCATCAATCGGCCTCGAATTACAGCATTTTTAAACTTAAATATAAATAAAGTATATAATTTTAAAAATACTGTGATCAAACAATGATAATGAAATCTCATTCGATAAACTTTTTTAGTATCACAAATTAATATAACACTTGTGTTGAAACGCGCCATCTTGACAAGTGTTGTCATTTAAAAGTAAAACTTGAATTTTTAGATGTTTCATGCATTTTATTTCGTTAGTTCAAAGAACTTAATGTATTTTTTTTTATTCTATGTATTTTTCTTTATTTATTGTTATCTGTACAAGAGTACACCTGAATTGGACCGTCTCCTTTCCTATTCATATTCGGATTTTGTGTGTTTATATATTTATTAGATTATTACTTTGAGAAAAGCAAACACAAATCAGCAAAGTCTCGAGTAACGTTTGGTAGTATGTAATTAATGAAATAATTGTATTTACACAGTGTTTAATTATAGCACTTCCTGTGTTTTGCGTATCAATTATTGACTTTGTAAACACCTCTAGACTTTGCCTACATATAAATCGAATACGTTAAAAATTTGATGCAAATATATGTTGAAGATTTACTTCATCAACAACGATGTTACTGTATCATTGCTGTGTGTGAAAATAACACAGTAAGAAACGCACCAGCACAGTTGTCACTATACGCACGTATTATGTGAGCGAGAGGTATCTCCCCGGTCGTGCCGTCCTTATCCACCACAAAGCGACATGGTTCTATCTCTTAATAAGTACCTCCTGGTTTTTCACGCGCAAAATAAGTATTTTCGCAACTAAACTTTTATAAGCACTTCTTTTTATAATTCATAGACTACCAACTATCTAGACAAAAGTGATAAATTTACCGACTATGGAGAACGCTTTCATATAATATAGGTACTAGCACTTTTAAAATATACAGGCAAAAAATAAACTCTAAAAAAATACTCAAACCACCATAAAGCATTTCACAGTCCTTTATTTGTAAAACAAACGATTCGTAAAAATACATTCACCTGTAGAAAGCGTTCACAAATTTCGTGCTCACCGCACCGCAGCTGAACACGAGCTCTGTGAAATTTGTGAAACGTTAAAAAATATTTACTCGTACACTAAATCAAATTGCTTAATAAAATCGTGTCACATATTGAAATACTGTTTTTTTTGTATACAAGGTGGTGGTGGTAATATACAATGATCGTCATGTCAAAGCAAAGCAATATAAGCAAATTTATTTCAATTTTTTGTACAATGCTGTTGATTACCATTATTTATCACCCCTAGTACTATCCTATACAAGCAAATTTGTATGTACGAGTATGTTTGTTACTCTTACACAGTGAGAGAGATTTGATGAAATTTATCTTATGTATAACAGATATAAAAGGGGTTGATAAGAGCGAGATGCATTAAATGAAACCACATTATATGCTTTAAGTGCCTACAGTTAATCCAAAACTATTAAAAAAAAGCTTACGACAGGTATACGAAGATACTTCTTTCAAACATAACTTGTTTATAAATAGCGAAAAAATAGTATCACTCTTTGTACCGGGCGGCTACAGCGAGCACGGGGTGAATGACATAGTTGGCGATCAACTGCGATACAGCGTGTACGAAGTGAGAAAAACTTAAATAAAAATCCTGTGGTTAAACTATTGGTCCGATTGATCTGTTTTTAGTTGTGTATTTTGGAAATAATAGGCTTTTACCCTCTTATCAACTTTGTATATTATTTATAATAGGTAATTCATTTTATGCTTCAATAATACCAAATATAGCCACAGGTAAATAAAAGTTCAAGCTCCTCGTCGAGCGAAACGAAGTTTTAATGTTTTTTTTTTCAATTCGCATGTATTTTAATCGGAATATTTTATTACTACCGACACCCATAGACATCCGCATAGAGGCTATACAGTTGCGCTACCCTCCTTTCTCATCTCACCTCCATGGGCCACCGGCTACTTACGCATCGTACGAAACGCGACAGTACAGCTGTCATTTTACGCCGATCTCGTTACTTTACTACTTAATTGGGCTGGTACAACCGAAGAGCGGTTGTACCAGCCCAATTCGGCTGCATGTAAGCAATGTGGCACTGCCTATTACTAATTTGATCATCAATATTTTGTTAGACTTAAATGAGCGTGTAACCTGATGGCACACCGATGTCCAAAATTATCCTCAACAACAGGCCGCACAGACATATATGATTTATGTTCACTAACCTCTCACATTGACATGCTCTGACTCTCCTAAGTTTAACTTATCTTCACGCCTGTGCTAATTTGACGTCGGATTCGTTCGCATTAATTAAGACCTAATATTAAGATTTTTAAAAAATTACAAGTTATTTTGAGATCTGTTTTTTTCATAAGTCCTCACAGAGCCTTTATTTCCTCTTTTTTTTAATGAAACACCGACTATTCATAAAAACCATATAACATAGCTGATACACAGGGTCCTAACGCGCTATAACCATAGCTGGCACTCAGGGCGGTATTATGTTAGCGAGAGGTCCCCGGTCGTGCCGGCCATTTACTCTGCAATGCAACATGGTACTACCGCGCCCTAAAGAAAAAAGAAACAGATTGATTAGCTTTATAAATAACGAATAAATATTTGCAGAATAAAACTAAGTAACAACTTTTAACGATGTTGTTAAAAGTTACGAATTCATGTCGTTTTTATTTCTCGTCGACTTTGCACAGTATACATATATAACTCATGATCAACGTAGATCATGAGTTATTCCGTAACAACCGTTACTTGCATTATAAGTTGTGGCGCTTTACGTAGCAGTAATATTTTTACGATCTAAACTTTGGCGTTTTTAGAAATGCGCTATAATATATACTTTTATATATATTTTTAAAATTTACCCGACTTAGTTATAGGTAAAAATAGAGTAATATTTTTATATATTTTTTTTGAATCGGGGGGTAAATGAGCAATCGGAGCCATTTTCATGACCACAAACGCCCATAGACATCCGCATAGAGACTATACAGATGCGCTGACTTCCTCTCTCCTCCCACCTCCACGGGCCACCGGATACTACGCACCGCACAAAACACGACAGCACAGCTGTCACTTTACGCCAGTCTCGTGTAAGCCAATGCAAGCATGCAGTGTGGCACTACATTTTACATTAATTAATCTGTTAGTGCAACGGCATAAATGCATATGGTAATAGTATATTGTTTCATGCAAAGAGCATAATTATGTTTCATGCGGTTCTTAAGTTTATAAACATATTAAATTAAACATATTGTCCGTTGTCTAGTACCGTCCGTGGTCTCATACTATAAATTTATTACAAAAGCATAACAATAATAATGAAATAAATTAATAGAGAGTAGGACGCGGGTGTGACGTCACTGCAGAGGTTTGATTGGTCGCTAACACTTCTAAATTTACGCGAAAATAACACATCACAATAAAACTAGTTTTACTATTATTATATCCTGAAGTTTCGGATGTTATACAGACTTGAAATTAACTAATAAATGAGTTAACAATCGGAGAAAGCGTCGATCAATACTCACTATTATTAAATATTGTTTGGTTTAGTTGGAAGTTTCCTGTAATGGCGTCTTGAGACTGACTTAACAATCTGAGCGGAATAATGTACTTGCATCTGAAGACTATTTAATAGCTATAGTCAGTTAAAAGTAATTGTGGTTCACGAAGTTTCGACATTAGAATTTCATTAAAGTAGTTGTATTATAATTGTTGGTCTTCAGAATATGGACGACTACATTTGAAGAGATAGTTGTATACATTCTAGATAGAGACCCCTCCTTCATCCCTTCAAGTCTACGGAAAATCAAGTACGGAAAGTAACTCAATGGAATAGCTGTCGCTCGACGTCGCTCTTGTGTAAGTGGTGGTACCTCTTTACAAGAGAAACAAAAAATAAGTAAACTTTTAAATAACATGATTTGTAATACATGCAAGTTTTTTTTTTAACTCGCAAATGTAAATTAATGTAATTCAGCTACAATGAACTCATCATACTCGATTTGAAGCTGAATTGGTAAAGGTCACTCACACTCTGATCTCGTCCCCGATAAGCTATGACTACTCATTTGCCCTCGGATGCTTCGTTCATGCGGAACTAATATATATCATATAATATTCTCTAACACCAATTACGATTTCCTAAATGGAACAGGCCACTAAATGGATATTAGTTTTAAACTATGAACATGGAATTTTATTACTGTTTATCACCAGTGCATGCAATGGCGACTAATGAGTAGTGGGTCATGGAAGCGGTGGTTCACAGCCCCAGCTCTATAAAAACCAATCGAATACAGTTCGCTATTGTACATTTGCCTAATTTTAAAATGTGTATTACATTTCCAAAAAGCTACAGTTCTAAATATAATTTGACTACATTTTCCATATCTACATGTACAATTATTATTATTATTATCTACGAGTTAAAAAATGTAAAATAATCAAAATTAAAAAACCATTTCCATTCAGTTGTCGGATCCCAGACGCTTCTTTTCATTTCAAGAGAGCGATACGTAATTAATTGAGCACTTAAATGAATACAAGGAGCATCTTCAAAGGGCGACGGGGTTTCCTTATACCCCGTAAACATAAAAGGGTTCGACCCTGGCCTGACCACACCACTACAAACATTCTACACGCTGTATATTTTCCTAATATTATGGAACTATAATATATCCCAAGATTGTTAAATATTTTAACTATGGAAAGCATCTATTTTTTTTACCGTATGGAGGGGGGGCAAACGAGCAGTCGAAGCCATTTTCATGACAACCGACGCCCATAGACATCGCATAAAGACGACCGATGCGCTGCCCTCCTTTCTTCTTCCACCTCCATGGGCCAACGGCTACTTATACACCACACGAAACGTGACGGCACAGCTGACACTTTACACAGGTTTCGTGTAAGCTTACCTCTCGCCACGTTTCGGCTACATGCATGCATGCAAACTATTATTATGCAAGCGTTATGTCAATGTTTAAGATTTCAACACATAACCCGCATAAGAACTTACATGCTTCAGTATAACAACACATCTCTCCTTGTAAATCGATATACGCTCCACAGACAGGTTAGGGTGTAACTCATACATCGATACGTAACTACGAGCTACGTCTGAAACGAAGACAAGCGAGGTTGCTGACTGTACGTTGTGATTATGCCAGGACTGTCTGAGACTAACTATTTATGTGACATATTGTGACATAAAAGTGTTTAAAAAGAAGCGCACTTATGTATATGTCCTATATTGTATATTGTACAGTGTCCACTGGTTTGGTAGACAGATTCGTGTTCTAGTGGTAAGTATGTTCAGCCGGTTCAATAGCTATCTCTGTGTGGATCTAATAGTGCTATAGTATTTTAAAATTTCAAATTGTTTACAACACTTATTTATTCTTTTATTCCCGTCGGAGTAATGTCAATGCTGCCCGAACCTAAAATTGGGGCCATAGACTTAGCCATAAACGACAAATTGATTTAGATAAAAATGCAGCGCTTAGACTTACGAAATTTATTATAGATTGCAAATAGAATTACATATACGCTTCTTACCCAAAAAAAATAACTGTTTTTTATAGTGTGACCCCGTTATAATTTTTTTTATGTTACAGGGGGCAAACGAATAATCGGAGTCATTTTATTGACTACCGACGCCCATAGACATCCGCATAGAGGTTATTCAGGATTGTTGCCCCCCTTCCTCCTCCCGCTTCCATGGGCTACCGGCTACCTATACCACACACAAAACGCGACAGCACAGCAGTCACTCGTGTGTAAAAGCGAGAGGTAAATTCCCGGCTTTGTCAGCCCAATTCGGCTACACGCATGTGTGCAGTGTGGCACTACCTAGTATATTATAAACCAGCTGTGCCCCGCGGTTTCACCCGCGCTTAATTTTTAGGAAATTCTAATAAACTTCTACACCTTATTTCACCCTCTCAGAGTTAAATTTGTAAAAATCATTTCTTAGCGTATGCCTACGTATTTACAGCTACCTGCATGCCAAATATCAGCCTATCTTTCTAGTGGTTTGTAGTATTATATCACCTTTGAGTTTTATATACCTATTATGTAGATTGTACTACTTTCCACAAAGCGACACCCCTAACATATGTTCGTTAAAGTGTACACTCGGCTGCGGTGAGCTGGCGTGAAGTCATGAGCTAGCTCCGCTCGTACCTGTAATAACGATTTTATTGATTTTGTTTGATCACAGTCTAGTAAGAGGTAGTGCGTTGCTATTTCGCAGTTTAACTGAGCTGACAGGAACGGGGAAGGACCTCTCACTCACTACATAGTATAAAACAAAGTTGCATTCCTTCGTCTGTGTGTTTGTATGCTTAAAAAACAGCAACAGATTTTGATGGGTTTTTTTTTACTAGATAGACTGATTCAAAAGAAAGGTTTTATATGTAAAATAACACCATTTTTGAAGTCCGAAATCCACGCGGGCGAAGCTGCGGGCGGAAACCAGTGATAAATAAATGACTGTTCATGTCACTGAATACCAGCGTCCTATCATTATGTACTTATAAAAATGGTGTCACAATTTATGTAAAGTGGCTACCCCTATTATTTACAGTAAAACTAATATTATAAATTGGTTGTTACAAGTGAGATTGACCATTTTATAGTGATCAATAAAAATCTTTCCTTCTTTCTAATTGTGAGAAAACACTGCATTTTATAACATACACAAACACACACATACACACTAACAATAATTTGAACGAATATATTAGTTATTGATATTGATAAGGAATTGAGATTGACAAAAAATAACTCATATTGTATAGAAAAAAAAGGTGATGAATGATATGGTCGTCATGTGACTCTGTCGTGTTTTGTGCGGTTTGTGGGTTTCAACGTATAAAAAATGTGTGTGCCACACACCACACAACTGAAGTATAACTTAATTATTGATTTAATACACAAAATCGTTACCATAGTTAGTTACAATGACAAAACATTTCATATGATATTTATTTTTTAAATACATAAAAGTTTTACTCAGATTGAATTTAAATTTAGGGGGGGGTTGGGTTAGAGAAAGACAAGGGAAGATCGAGATATTATAAAATCTTTTCTACAACAAGACGAAAATGAAAATTACAAAGTGCACGCAATGAACCTGGAAATGCAGAGTGAGTGGTTAACCATTGGCGAGTTTTGTATCCCATTAGCTCTGAAGTCGCATTTATTGGTGGGGTGTAAGGAGCTTCTAGATAGGGGTCATTACTCACGTCGCCATGATAGAGTACTACAAATCATACGTGTAGCTAGAGCCCAAAAAGGATTGACTATAAATAGAAGAGAAATTCGCTTTGTAAAAGCAGGCTCATCTGTACATTAAAAAAATAAACATATCACCCTTATAGAATTAAAGGTACCGTGGTAAACAAACATACCTAAAGACCACACAATAAAATCAAATAAATACTACGATTTAATAAATGTACTAACCAAAAATGACTATACGGTTAATTTATACGCGGTAGAAGTGGGAGCGAGA
>LUGF01055953.1:125162-142907 GCA_001625245.1 Calycopis cecrops | reverse complement strand
ATACGATCCGATATAGCGTGAAACGATATTATGTAGGTACCCACGCCTAGAAAAAGCAAATATTAGCCAGTAGCTATTGTATCAAGTACCAGCAACATATCATGCATGTTATATAAAACTAAACGAAAAGACAACCTTGTTTATATTGCATTAAGGTTTACTGCAATAACTTCACAGATCAAGGCATAGACAGAAGGCAAAACAAAATACGAAAATTACTATAATTATTAGATATTAAGCTTTGTTATTTAGGCATAAGGTCGTAATTACTTTGCAAAGCTATGTCCTGCATCATAGTAGAATTTGTTCTTTTTATCTTATATATTATTATTATTTTTTTTTATTTTTTTTTTTTAATAGATAGTTACGTTCATACTTTTACACCGATATTCCGCTACGACTACCAATACCGGTATTGACCAACATAGGTTAGACAACCGCTGTCGAAAACAACCGACATCTCCCCTGTCTGAAGGTAGGTAAACAAAACAACCTCCTTTCTTTTCCTACATATATTTTTCTTGATTCAATTAACCTTTACGCAAAATACTTTGTGCTGCACTAACCTTTTTACCTCGTCGCCATTAATGTAGTACTCGTGAACACCTCGTTTAATAACGGCTCGCTGCGTCACCAGTGACTGGGGTTATACGTCCGTCCTCACTGACGGCTATCGCGTGACTGCGCTCCCCGTTCACCCGTGAACGCGAGACGAACGAGATGCATAAACACTACAATACTAAACATATTATAATCAATCTTCGTTTACCTATCGGCACAAAACTTTAATCACGTATCAATCATATTAACTCATCTTGGCACCAGAGATCTACTGGCTTGCCAGAAAATACTTATAGAGCCTTTCTTGATTTATGATTTGTGAATATAAATTCATATCTCGTTTCAAGTGTAGAGAATTCAGGCTTTTAGTTTACACAATGATAATGACTGTTTTTTTATGGTTATTAGCTGGCTCCTTGGTTTCACCCGCGTAGATTTCAATTCCTTCGAAATATGAGGCTATTATACGAAAATCATTATTTCTAGCGCAATTTGTACGCACCTTATGATTTACATATAGCTTTTATTGTATATGCCTATTTATATATCTTGATCATAGTTTGTACCTTGCTAAAAATACACGCAGAAAAAACCTATCAGAATCTTTTACTTTAATTCGATAGGATAATTGAATCTTATCGCTAAACACTTTATAAAAACACATAATATACTTTCCTCTCCTAGTATAAACACTTATAATCCACTGAAACACATTTTAATTATAAACACCAAAGGAAATTTAAAACGGTGTTCTATTTACACAGGGTGAGGTCTTGCTCACTAGTTATGTTTTGAAAGCGCTCCACTGCCTGTATTACACGCTAACCGCAGCTGAGACTGCGACTCTTTATATCTCACGACTATACGACTATATAGTAGAATAGTTTTAATATAAAACTATTCTAGCAGTAGTCGACACACGCTTTGATATTTGATTCACTGACGTGAGGTGAAATTTTAAAAACTACACTTTCTTTTATTTTGCTTTTTATGATAAAATGATAATTAATAAAATTAAAAAATAATTAATCTTTATTATATCGCGTAAGTGCATTTTTTTAATATAATAATAATAATCTTTATTGGTTTTTTTCACACATTTCTTTTTAATTGAATACTCTGACTACTAAACTAGGCCTAACTGTGACTCAGGAGTCAGCATTCTTTCAGGTAGGAAAGCAATTATTCTTAATAGAATAGAATAGAAAAACATTTATTCAGTACTCCACAACAAATAGACAATAAAATAGATAAACGCAAACAATCTTATAAATGAAAAAAAAGGCAACAAAATATACCTACCAACTAACTTATGTTACATAAACAAAAAAAAACTGTTGATGAATGAAGATCATTATCATTATAGGCTCATTGACATGAAATATTCAACAATCTAAAATATATAAACGTAATTATAAATTCAATTTGAACATAATATGACATCTCTAAAATAACCAACGATAAATCGTGTCGTGTACCGAGTACGTACGAGGCAGCCACACTACACTTTTCTGCTCGAGTTCTCCTACAAAAGCTACATTCTGATTACACACTACTGTCTCATTCACTTTTTATTGCAGTGTATTCTTGTTCCCGTTGTTAACCCGTGAAAATGATACTGGGTCTTATTGCCCGGCGACTGTTTATTTTCATGCTAGGTTTATTATATTAGTAGAGTTAATTTGTTTATGAAAATTATCTTTACAAATCAACTTCAGAGATTAGGTATTCGGTAGGTTAGCGTATCGAAGGCGGTCCATCACTATTGATATTATAATAATATAACGCATATTATACAGTTTTACCTAAAACTAATATAATTTTATTATGATATATCTAGAATTTATTAAGTATTTTTATGATATTTGTGATGCGGATTGCCTTTCTTCCCATAATTGGGCAACCAAAATTCACAAACTGGCGCTTTATTGATCTCCCTCTGTTTTTTTGATCTCCGCATGTTCGCAATAACGTAGAGCACATGGGGTTGAATTTGGATAGATACCTTGTATAGATTCAAAGGTGATAGAAATTACTCCAAGGTTGTCTGCTGCGTATTGAATGTCGATTACCAAATTCCATTCACGACGTTCATTACTCACGGCAAGCCCACTGAAGAGTTAACACTCGAATCAGTGACTCACTTTGATTACAAGCCTTTGAATGTAATAATTTTATTGAGAAATCATGGTGACTGCATCTAATATTTTATACTCATCAAAAACGCCCGACTGCTCGTATTTTCCTGATACTATAAAAAATAAAACGTAAATTGACTTCATTGTTTCGTGTGGTGTGTAAGCAGCCGGCGGCCCATTAGAGTGGGAGGAGAAATGACGGCAGCGCGTCTGTATAGCCTCTATGCGGATGTCTATGGGCGTCGGTAGTCATGAAAATGACTCCCTGTTCTCGTTTGCCCACCCATCCATGAAAATATATATTTTCATACCAAAACGTATTTGCATAACCAAACTGCTCTCATTACTTCAATCGATTAATAGGAATAAGATATGTAAAAAATAATTAAAAAATAGAGAAGAGAGAAATAGAGAACAAGCAAAAATATTTTATAGTTTTCTTAATTTCCATGTCCGCTCTGCATATTAAAAGTATGAAGGACGTGCGCACAGAGCACACACGACCACTTAACTGATGAAACGAGACTTTCCCGAATTAATTATCTCGTATTCTTTGTGGCTCCATTTGAAATTCAAATTGTGGGTTCAATTAATACGAAATGGCTGGGAGAAAACCTAGTCTCAAAATTTAGGAGCTCTGATTTTATGCGATTCTTGGTATTGATAATTGGTTTGGTGATTTATGGTCACCGTACATTTGTCAACTCGGACAGGGAAGGGTATTATGCATAATATTCTTTCTCCTGGATTGCCAACCGATGTGCACGCGTTTGATGTGCGTACGCTTCGGGATAAATTTAATTATTTTGTCGATATTGTGATAGTTTCGTTACAATTTTCTAATAAATAGCGAGACAGCAGTGCAATGCTACGATTATTGTAAGTTTTTTATCACTTTTATTCGCAATTATGAAGGTGTCAATTAGTAAATGTAAAATTTTATTTTTATTATTTATATACGAAGGTATCTTTTAGGAAAAACGGTCAACCGGCCGCTCGGCACACGCTTTGTTTGAGCAGCTAACCTGCTGATGTTTGAAATATTGCACACAATACTTATCTTTCAAAATCAAATTCTTTATTGTGGGATGTAGTATGTACATAAAGATCTTACTTTTTTCCTTCACTTAACATTGCATTATTATAAATAAATTTTTCCTATATACCTATTCTACTTTAGCCGTTACATAATATATCATAACATTAGCTCGCAATGGGTAGTCGTAATAATATGCCCCCGGGTAAATCAAATAACCCCTTCATAAAAAAAAATAACGCGATTCCCTTCAAATTCGATGACGGAGCGCAATTTGTCGAAACTGTCTCATTTTCACTATCTCTTGAAGGTAAACGTAATAATATAAACGGCTCCACGTCATGTATGTTCTATGTTACTGTTATTATATTATTATTATTATTGTTACTCTATATTCCATCTATTCACAAGTAATTGATAAGAAAAATTTTAATTTAAATTCGTAGTACCTTAAGTATCTACTAGTACGTTGACACTTTAATAGAAACATGAAACTGGTACTTAATATTATATTTATAATTCAGGTGCAGAAACTGATATTTACGTTGAATCAACTCCAGTGAATGTGAAACACACTCAAGTGTATAAGTGACAAGTGCACTCGAAGCACTTTGAGCTCACCCAAACTTAAACTGCACTTGCTTTGTGCGAACACTTCACGCCATTCGTCGTCTCAGAGATAGTTCATCTGAATAACAAGTGTTCAGTTAGTTATGATATGTATTTGTACACTGTAGTATATTCAACATGCTGAAGTTTGTAAGTGTAGAGATGATTTATTTTTGTTAAAAATATTACAATACTAGCTTCCGCCTGCGGCTTTGCCCGCGTGGATTTCGGACTTCAAAAATGATTCAAGATTTTAACTTATTATGTTATTCTGATATGGAAGCTATATTACTGTAAAGTTTCATGAAAATCCGTTCAGTAGTTTTTGTGTGAAAGAGTAGCAAACATCCTTACAAACTTTCGCATTTATTATAATAGTAATATTATATTTTAAAAATAATAATGACTTGATATTTTAATAGTTGCATCTGTATGTCATAGGCTCACAAAGGGCATCAACTTTATCTTATTTAGGCGGACTCTACTTGTGTACTTTTTCACGGGACGTGAAGCGATTATGTAGAGTTTTATGCTATTTGTGTGTCCTGTGAGGGTATAAAGTAGGGGTGGGCAACACACAACACAACTGAAACACATTGTTCCCGCCAAAACCGCGGGACGGACTGTGTCGAACCGATGGTAACGGGACGACACTAAAAAGTCGGCACATCACTAAGCCGCGTGGGGCGAGACGGCGCTTGCTGCGTGACGGCCGTCGGTGTCTGAGGTGAACTCTTGCGCATAAGAACGATTGCTTGTATTTAATTAATATCTATCTGTGCTTGTGCTCAATAAACTAAAATAACTTTAAAATAACAATAGCCTAACTTTTAACTTCTGCCTTTCTACGTGTGGCGTGTCGCGGGTGTGTTCCTAGACAAATGTGAGTCAGCCTTATTCCGATCCTATAAGCCCTGAATTCCGTTTAGTGATCTCAACCTGTATTCTCTCTCTTATTCCCTTCATCTAACCCCATCCGAGAGAGGTTCGCGACGCGACGTCGTCACACAGCTGGTGCATTTGTCCATAGTATTTCAATAAACAGCCCTTTTCCATAGTTATTTGTTCATCTGTTAGTGATGTAGAGGTTTTATTATATTTTTAATTTAAACCCTACGAAAAGATTGGGCGCGCTGTACGAAAGATTTTCAAGGAATAATCGTGTAAAAAAGTAATAAGGCAACTGAACTTAACGAGTCACACTTTCTTACACTTCATCGCTTACGTCTTTTTCTTCTTTTGATAATCTTTTCACGTTAAAATCTTCGTCGTTTTCTTAAAAACGACGAAGATTTTAAACTTACTTCTTAAGTAAGCCCAAGTCGGGTATTTTATTGTTCCTCTTTTTGATTAATAAAAAAAATCAATAATAGGGTAAATCTCATCCTAAATTATTGATTTGTACTAACAATCTTTGAATTTAGTTCCTTTTAGCCTTAGTTCCTAAAGCACTCAACCGCAAAATGAGTCTCTTTCAATACAAAAATAACATATAATAATATATTCCCTAGCGTAATATATTTATCATTTATTTAATAATATTTGTATTCTCATTCAGGAATGTCTGTAGATATCGAATTATCATTAGAAATCGATTTGTCTTTATTAGAAGCGAGTGAAGCGAACTCATCTAATCAAATTACCAACATTAATGACAGGGTAATAACAAAGTTAGATTGATCGAGATTATTTATGTTTTGATACAGATTGGGAGATAATAGTTGCACCCATCTTCTTTTTTTATGGTATAGGGGACAAAGAAGCATTTGGAGCCCTTTTCATGACTACTGACGCCCATAAACATCCGCATAGAGGCTATACAGACGCGTTGCCCTCTTTTTACATTCCACTTCCATGGGCCACAGGCTACACACCTTACTTATATATCTTGTGTAAAAATAAGCATATATTTATATTCGGCTTTTTAACAGTGCTGTCGATACATGACAATGGTATCAGGTGTCGCCTTGCTATATATATTAATGAAAAATCATTGTTTTAACAATAGTAAAATTGTAGAGAGAATAAAATGGGACATTTTTTGTTGAGGTAGCGCCCTAAAGCTTTACAGAAATTAGGCTGACCACCCAGAGATGTACCAACCGTTTTCTCACTTGATACCGTATGCAAGATTTAGTAAGAGGTAGTGCGTAAAGTGACAGCTGTGCTGTCGCGTTTTGTGCGGTGTGTAGTAGCCAGTGGCTCATAGGGGTGGGCGGAGGAAGAAGAGCAAAGCATCTGTTTCTCTCTTTGCGGATCTCTATGAGCGTCGATCGATAGTCATGAAAATGGCTCCGATTTATCGTTTTCCCACCTATACCACAAGAAATGTACCTATATTATGAGAAATTAAAATAACAGTAAGCTCTTTACTGCGATTTTATGTTATCATCGTCATATTTCATATTCATTATGTTCTTATTTTTACTCCATAACAGTTTCAGCATCCGGTAATATCATAATACGCCAGTGCAGAGTGACCACGGCTCATATATTACATCCATATGATGATCTGACATTCTTTATTCCTTTAGGTGAACGAGGCCGGCTTCATCATGAAAATATTTCGCTTTTTATCTATTGACGACTTTTTTATACCTACATTTAAATAACCCTTTTCGCTGATATATAATGCCGAATTAAGGTAGCGCGAAGACTGATGCAAATTCATTTTACAAAGGACGTTATAGGCTCAATAGGCAATATAGACTTTGCGATATAGTGATATACCGTAGCTATTGCTACTTTTGCTAAGTGGTTTATATGATGCATAAAATAGATAAAATGGAAATGTATTATAGTACATAATATGGTTTAACGGCATATCCATAATAAATAATAATTAATATCTCTAAAACATGAGTATAGAGACAGTATTGAACTCCATGGATATGTTTCACCTTCTCAGGTTTTCTAGTCTTCTTCTCTGGTTTTTGTACGGCATTGGAGATATGTTTTGGTCATGGTAAAAATATTCTAAAATCCTATACATTATTCATTCATAAAATATCCTTTCTTACTAAAACTGTATTTGTCATCTCTGACAAGTGAGTGAAGTTCACTCGAATGAATGAATCTGAACATTTTTAATTCCTCCAATGCTTATTTTTACATATTTTGGTTTCATAGCATAGGTAAAGTTGTTAACATCAATAACATACTTTTACTAGAAAATGCAATATAGGTAATATTGTATCAATCAGTATGTACGTTAGCTAAGTTATTTATTAATTTATATAGCTAACGTTAAAATAAAGTTAATAATGAATAGAATTTATTTCACTATAAACCAAACATTCCGTTTAGCATAATCTTATCATATTATATATTATTTTCATATTTCTTAGCATAATCTTATCAGCATTTTACATAACATTAGTAGAAGGTGTACAACATTAACGAGGCACAATTAATTCCGTAACTCTCGACTCCATTACCGTATGTATCCGTACCGGTTATATTATATTTATAAGCTTAGTTAATATGTGTGTCGGATATCGTTACGGGATGTGGTCTGTGATAAACGTCTTGAAACTTTGTAACAATCTCACACTATTAAGAAAGAGGTAGTGCTACGTTGCTTACGTGCATGTAGCCAAATTGGACCGATACGACCGGGGAGGTACCTCTAGCTTACACGAGACCGGCGTGAAGTGACAGCTGTGTTGTCGCGTTTCGTGCGGTGTGTCACTTCACGCCGGTCTCGTGTAAGCGAGAGGTACCTCCCCGGTCGTGCCGGCCCAATTCGGCTGCATGCAAGCATACAGCGTGGCACTACCTCTTACTGAAATTTTCATTCGAATTGAGAACAGAAGTTAATACGTCTGCACATGTATACGTCACTACATAGTATAAAACGAAGTCACTTTCCGCTATCTGTGTGTTTTTGGATCTTTAAAATTACGCAACCAATTTTGAAGGGTTTTTTATTAGATAGAGTGATTCAATAGGAAGGTATAATATAATACGTATAGTAACTGCATCTTTGAAGTCCGAAATCCACGCGGGCCAAGCTGCGGGCAAAAGCTAGTATTACTATAGACGTCAGCATCCGTTAGTTATCAAAAGGTGACCGACTGCTGGTTTGCGCTCTCTAGTATGAAATGAATACGACACGTTGAACTAGTCATTTATTACCTCTTAGTTAGTAGATAAATAGTTTTTTTTTTATAGTTACATACTTTATAGTTAGAGAGACAAAAAAGAAATGGACAAAAAATATAATTACTGATTGGTATCCTAAAGACAGCAAAAGAAACAAAGATGATAAAGAAAAAGGTGGGAAGACGACCTTAAAAAAATTCTGGCTCCAAATGGACTAAGGTAGCAATAAATAGGGAATCTTTAGATGACGCCTTTGTCGAAGTAGATAACTAAATATTACTGAAACGCCATTTCACTCCCATAATAATCGAACATCAAGTGACAACACGATCCCAAATTTAGCAGTCGGGTATCCGAACCAACCCACACTTATTTGCTTAGGACATCAAAATGTCGCCAAATATTTACATACATTTAGGATAATATTTGACAAGTCCCTAATATAATATGCGCTACGTTATATGCCGTCAAGTGTCTTCATTCTTTGTGTATGATCATTATTGATACTTCGATGTTTATTTCACAAAACTTTCATATTACTTTTAACATTTAGTAAGATGTAGTGCCACACTGCATGCTTGCATGCAGCCGAATTGGGCCGGTACGACCGGGGAGGTACCTCTCGCTTATACGGGACCTGCGTAATGACTGTCTCATTCCCATCTAGTATATTTAAAACTTAACAGAATATTACTAAAATAATTTACGAAACAATCAATTAATTATTTTAGCAATACTTCATTTAGAAAGTTAATGAATTGAAAAGTTAAAGTTTGTTAACTTAAATTGCTTTCGAACTTTCAGCTGATATTGTAATAGGGAAGATTAAATTGGTTCATTTATACATTTTACAAAAGCAAATATTGAAATCATAAACAATATTTTATTAGTAAGATAAATAACAACTTAAATGAACTGTCCCAAACAGGCTTTTATCAATTATAAATTAATTTATAAGAAATAATTTTGTCTACTGTTTAATAACACGTTTTTATCGCCAAGTCACAATTCAGAAGTTGTATCGATCTTCGTAGGCATTTGAACAGCCCGAGGAGATGCTGTGTTTTCCTTTTTTAATCATCCAAATTCTCTTCGATACACCTTTTAAGTGATAATAATTTATTTTATAGTACAATAGAACAAATGAAATTCGTTCTCTATTTGTGATATTTTTATTTAATTTATTTTATAACATTATTATGTATGTGTGTTTCTCATTCTCTCCGATTATCCGGAAACTTAGAAGCAACACGAAACGCGACAGCCTAACGGTCTTTATGCGGCAGCCTCATTCTAGTGAGAGGTACCTCCAGTCCAGTATTATCCACAGTAATTTAGTGCACGAGTAATTATAAATAGTTTTTAACAATTTGTAAAAGGCACAGAGTCCGTATTCACCTCCGGTGCGGTGAGCATGAAATTTGTGAAAGGAATTGTACAGGTGAATGTATGTTTACGAATAGTCTGTGTTACAAATAAATGTTTGTGAAACGCTTTGTGATGGTTTTGAGCTATTTTAAACAGTTTTTTTGCGTGCATTTTATAACTGCTACAATATCAAGATATTATGTCAGAGAATTTTGAAAGAATATTATAGGTAAGTCTGCTTTATTTCCTGCTACGTTACAACTTTCCGTACAGTCAATTGACTTTTTTTCCTTGTGCAGAAGAATACATGAGGGGAGATGATACTTAAGAGCCCTATGACAGATTCGATACATAGTACAATACCGACTAAACCCCTGCTCGTGCCTTCCGACCAAGCTTAGGGGGGAGAGGCCAGACTATAAGCTGCGCGATTCGGGGCCTTCTGAATCGGCAGACGTCGGCGTGGATTGGCAGGTCCGATTCGGACGCATTGGTGGCGTGCGCCTTTGGAGGACTAAGGCCAGGTGTTAATATGAGAACCTGACCCAATTGCACGGTTCCGACGACATAATAGGGTCTGTTTAAAGGCATTCGGACAATCCCCAAGGAGAAAAATTTTCGGCCTTTTCACTGAGGCCAGTCTATCGCTGGAGGGATCCTGTTGCTTGCAGATCCGGGGTCCTCCAATTGCAGTTGCTGAGGGGAACCCGCAGTGGCATTGTCCGTTTAGTTGGTAGGGGCAACCCAAAGGCCCCCGCACTGTAAGGGTTGCGTTTCCCTGCGTTACCAAAAAAAAGGCATTATTAGGCTAAAACGATATGAAATCCACATATTATTATTATAAATGAAAATTATGGTGACCTTATAAGAAATCGCAACATGTTCCTTGAAAATCATATAGACTTAAATAAGGTAGAAAAAACGTCGGTTACCGCATTTGGACACTGTCCAAACTAGATTCCCACGGTCAGCAGATACCAATTTACTTATCTTAAGTCTGTTATATCAGTAACAGTCACTCGTTACTTCGTTCCGTTATTGACTTCCATTGAATGTGTATCTAATACTTAATAATCTTATTATACTCAGGCTTCTTTGTTGAAATAAATTTTATATTTCTTCTTTTGCCGTTTAGGGAAACACGTTGGTGACACAAAATGGTATTTTGTCAACATGTTGCTATGTATTACAGTCAAAGTATGCTACGCTCATCGTAGCAAGTGCAATCACTGCTAGTGGTACTGGCTACAAGTAGCATCTGCTATGACAGTGTAGCGTTGCCGCGTCGATGTAACTTCAACATGATCACTAGCCGTGACATAGTACGGCAGCAATGTGTAAGTAACCGGTGGCCCACGAAGGTGGGAGGAGAAAGGAGGGTAGCGCATCTGTATAGCCTCTATGCTGAGCGGTCTATGGCTGTCGGTAGTCTTGAAAATGGCTCCGACTGCTCGTTTGCCCCCCTATAATACCATAAAAAAAAAATGTAGGAAATAAAATATTTCTTAAAGGAATATTACTTAGGTTTAAAGAAACTTTATTTCTCATAAGAATTTTACAATTCACTTAAAATGAGATACAATGATTTTTAAATGTAAGTAAAAAAAAAACATTTTGAACATCTGGGCCGTTAGAAATGAGAATTCTTTAGTTACTATGTACTTCATGTAAACATCCATACTAATATTATAAATGCGAGTGTGTTTGTATGTTTGTCTTTCTTTCTCATCAAATTGGATCAACGGATCGATTTAATATGTAGAATGGAGATAGTTGGAGGACTGAATGACCTTTGTATCGCGAAAAACCACGCGAGCGAAGCTGCGGGTAACAGCCAGTCATCTGATATTTGTTTCAAACATGAAAGTCAATTACCATCATGAAATTAAAACAATTAAGACAGTACTGATAACAGGTCACAGAGAACCGCTCTCTAATTATACACAATGGTAAGATATTAATGAAACATTCAATCAAGATAATTATACAGTGGCGTGTATACTAATGAATATAAAGGAGGAAATAGTAATAAGATTCTACTAATATTATAAATGCGAAAGTCTGTACGTTTATTATTCTTTCTTCTTGCGTTTACATTATGACTCACAATAGGTATATAAGAGATTGTTGTATATTACTTGAGGCTCAACATGTAGGTAACCAAATACGAAAGTTTGTGTTTGTTTGTTTTTTTGATATTACTGGTTCACGCAAAAACTACTTAACCGATTTTCATGAAATATGGCACACACAAATAGAGAGTAACTTGTATTAATACATGATAATTTTTATCCCGAAAAAATGTTCCTATGGGATGCCATGGGGATGGTTTTCCACGGAATCAAAATTTACACGGGTAAAACCGCGGGACTTATTAAATACTAGCTGCAGTATTTAATAAGTTTCAGTTGATAGCATTAATTTACTTATTAATCCTTCCGGTGCAAACGACAAAATAAGTACATCCTAGTACGAAGTAGAACCAGCTCTTACTGGTACGATACGGCGGTGCACGTCTTAATAGTAATGGCTATGCGTTTCAGGTAGTTCGCGAATTTCGGGGATGGCGTAAAAGAAGGCAACTTTCATGGGCGTCGGTAGTTGGTCAAGATTAGTCCAATCGCTAGTTTGTAGAGAACAAATCTATCAACTATCAATGTCCTATAAAAATCAATCAAACCAAAGAGGACAAATCAATGTCCTATAAAAAATCTATAATATAATTGTAATAAAGCGCAGTGGTATAGTAGCGGTAAACCATATATGATATGTCATTCCTTTACTTATCCATATGTACATCGGATATTAACAGTAACAAACAATAATTATCGAGAGATTCGTAGAAGATATGTGACGTCACAGTTTGCGAACGTATTTGCAGACAGAACTAACAACTCCCGATTATATCGGTGCCGTGTAATGAAGTCCCCGGCGACACATCAGTTTGTACAACAAGAGCAAACATCAGCTGCTCCCAATGAATCTACACGAGTTTTCAGATTGTGGCAAAGGAATTTTAATTAATGTCATTAAATAGTTTTGGGAGTCGCTTGTTGATGAATCTATTTAAGGAATATATATATAAAAATATGATCAGCTTATGTGAAAGGTTAAGTAATCAAGCGTAGTACCAGCACATCGCTCTGCCGCGATTACGTCTCAATCATTATCGCTGTTAAGATGTAAACTCCGTGTCCAAACTATTGCTAAAAAAGTACATTGCCTTCTATCTTCTTTTCTCTTCAGCAGGTCACCGGGAACATCAAACCACATGAATCGCTTACGATTACTTACAACTTAGCGAGACTTGATTGCCTCGTGGTCTAGTGGTAAGCGTGTTCAACCATAGATATGAGGTCCCGGGTTTGAATCCCGGGCCGGACCAAAAATTGTAATTGGCATTTTTCAATTTCTAATACAGTCCGGAGTACAGTATGTTGGCGGTATCGCACCCCCGTGCCTCGGAGAGCACGTTAAGCCGTCGATCCTGCGTGCGCCTGATTTATCTCCGGTCGTGCCTGGCTGCATGACCTCCCATCAGAACACGAGAATGAGGGAATAGATAGTGCACTTGTGTCTACGCGCACACTTGTGCACTATAATATGTCCTGCGCAGATGGCTCGTCTATTTATACGGCCGCCGCAGCCGAAATCAGCTTGGACGACAAATTTACTTAGAGAGCGAAGCATCGACGTCGATCTGCCCTAATTTGGAGAACAATGTAGCATGAGCATATTGCTAAGACTTAGTACGTTTAATAATAAATTTACTTGATCTCAACTATCAGCGGTTATCCATCTTAATGTAGTAGGCCTAGAAACCATAAAACTAGAGATACTCTGTTATATAAAAAATTGAACCGCAAAAGAAATACCTTTTTTTCTAAAACAAAGATCAAGGTAGGTACATTATTTATTTTTCAATTCTCAAGTGCTGTCTAAGCATCTTTCTTTCGCGTCTCAGAGAATAACATCAAATGTTATATTTTCTCTGGTGCATTCTTATATCTATTTATGTATATCTCCTTTTTATAGTTCAATAAGCTGGTAAGCAGAATTTAGAAACCTTTAGTTGTTTACTGACGCCCATAAATATCTGCATATTTGCGTACTGCATACTGATATATTCTTGGCTTTATGTGCTCTCAAACATGCAGTAAAACTCTAAATGCTTAAAATGCGTTGATGTCAGTTTGTAGCGGTATCATGTGAGTCGTCGTGCCAGCCTGATCCAGCTACAATGCAGCAGGACATTATAGTAAGAGGCGTGACTAGTGCCACACACACACGACTGGGGAGGTACCTCTCGCTTACACGAGACCGGCGTCAAGCGACAGCTGCGCTAGCGCGTTTCGTGCGGTGTATAAGTAGCCGGTCGCCCATGCAGGTAGGAGGAGAAAGGACAGTAGCGCATCTGTATAGTCTCAATGTTCCGACAGCTCGTTTGCCCCCTATAATATAAAAAAATATAATATATATTAACAGCTTCCGCTCGCAGCTTCGCCCTCGTGGATTTCGGACTTCAAAAATGGAGTTATTATTCATGTAAACCTTCCTCTTGAATTACTCTATCTATTAAAAAAGACCACATCAAAATCTGTTACGTAATTTTAAAAATCTAAACATACAGACACACAGACGGCGGAAAGCGACTTTGTTTAATATTATGTAGTGATGTGCCTATTTAATGTAAGATATAGTACGTACTAACTTAAATGGCATCATTTATATCTGACTTGAATTTTATTTCTGAACGTAAGTTATTATTTTTTATCACTTCACTTGTTTTGATTCGGCGTTTTCTGAAAACCATACCAAAAAGACACACACTAGTTGTGAAGAAAAACAAAGTAGGTACTTACCTCTTTACATAACCGTAAAGACTGTCTTTGTCGTGAGGCACATTTATAACAATATAAGCAATAAGCATTTCATGTGACTAGAACACAAACTGCCATCAAATTTGCCATGTGCACCGTCCCGAGATCGTATTGTCCTTTATTTTATTCGCCGTTCGCTCAGACACCGAGCGTTATGTAGCACTTGCACAGATATTACGGTAGTTTGTGATGCTAGTCGCTTTATACATTCACTGTAAAGGCCCGTTCACATTTTGATCAGTGCGAGTGCAAGTGTTTAGTGTTTAGTAAAAAACTGCAAGTGATTAGTACAAGTTGTGTCCAATACTGTTTAGTTGTTGTGTATAGTGCAAAGCAAATTAAGGTCCGAAGAGAGGCGTGTGAGGGGAAGAGTGGAAGCGCGGGACGAGGTCGGCGTGTGAGAAAAAAATAGAACACGCTTCTAATCAATCTACTAAACAGTTTAATAATCACTTATACTAATTAGTTGTTGTCGACGCCTGTTTTCCACTAACCACTAAACATTTGTACTAAACACCTGCACTCGTACTAATCAAAGTGTAAACTACATATAAAACATTTTACCCCCTCTAATACGGGCAATGTACTTTGCGTTTTTATCGGAGCTTAAACCAATTTAAGGCCCGTGGTCCGAAATACATTTATGTAGCAGAAAATTGTGTTTAACAGTAACAGGTAAAATGTAACACCACTGTAGTATTTTTTTTAACAGGCTTGGCCCACTACACTTTCCCACCGCTGTTACTCCTGTGTCGCGATCAACAGCGGCAACCACGACGACCCTTTTATATGATCTCAGGGAGGCCGAGGGAAAAGCTAAAACCGTCTTGGGACCCGTAATGAAATTAATCAGAAGACATAAAAAGAGGAGTAGGAATATAATCCAATTTCACTCCCCAGTCAAAGCGGGAGACAGTACAGGATTGCAATGAATTATACAAGCTAAGAAAAGAGTGCACAGCAGCCAGGTGAAGCCCAGATGCTGTGCACCACAGATATATTAAATTCTAATAAAAATGACTGAATAATTAGTATTTAATTTGTTGTCATTTAAGATGTTATGTACCACTGTACCATTTGAAGAAATAGCATTATTTTTTAGAACTGCTACTGTGTTACAGTATTAACGGTCCATGAAAATATCTAATTTTATAGCATCCAGCCACGAAGATAATTACTATAAACTCTCTCCGACTGGATTCAGTCGCAGCGGCCAATTTACGAACAAAGTTGTTCGCTAATACCGCTAATTGAGATTTAACTGAGGCAATAAGTTTAGAGCATTGCGCGCGTGCGGTTCATAGTTTGATTGTCTATAGAAGTAATCTTGACGTTGATTGGGAGAGCTGTTTTTTGGTCTTAGCATGATTTTGATATTTTAATGTTGTATCTTGCTACATTCTAGCCTCTTCAACAATGAATCACGAAATATAAATCCATTCTTGTGCCATTGTTTATTTCACAATTATCAAAAAAAATAATGATACCACTTCGCACGTGAATGTATGTTTTAACAATATCATTTGACTATCGTCAATGATGCCAATACGTTTTTGAAACATAAAGTTAAAATCTATTTTCCGACTGGTAAATTAAATTCTACTTAACTTCATTTGAAGCGAGAAACAAACTAACGGACAAACGATTTCCGTGCAGTACTATTATAGTGAGTGTTCCGATTTAAATGTGGGAACGTACATATTATTTTTATAATATACCTACTGCATACAAAATAAGGCAATTTCTCTATCATTTTAGGGGGCTTGTAAGAAAATATTATCTCCCCGGTCAGGCGCAAAATGCATTTTTATAAAAGTAAATTCACATTGATTTATAATAATAAAAAAGTAAAAGAACGTAAAAAAGAAAAGTAAAAAAAGTAAAAGACCTCTAACGCTTTTTGTAAATGAATATGCATTTAGAGATCAATCTTTCTTCAAGTCAAGCTAAGGTTAAGGTTCAATTGTATTAAAGGAATAAAAAAAGAAACATTAAATTGATCATATTTATTAATTATCAATATTATTTTTAATTGGTATTTAGATTTTTTTGGTAATCCATATTAATTACATTAACATTTATCAAATAACATCTTCGAATGAGCTTTTAGGCACGAAATATTGTGGGCGCTCCTCTTAAAGTTATCATAATTGTTTTGACAGTAGTATGCCATTTCTTTATTTAATTTTAATAGCGCTTTTGCTAATGTGTACCTATCTTATATCAAAGCACCACGCTTCAATCGCTTTCAATAAGAGAGAGGAAAGACTTTAAATTTTTTTATCCACACCACATACCACATATTTTACGTTTGATGCATTTGCGTAATGGTAAACGTTCAGTGTCATTTTAGGGCATAAAGAATGTCTAAAATGAGACCTCATTTTGGTCATCGTCAAAGGATGAAATTTAAAAATCCGAAATTACGGGAACGCTACTTGAAATTAGGTCTCTCTAGATTTGACGATCATATTTTTGCGTCCAGTAAATATTTGATCTTTATTTCAATTTCCAACTTAAACTGAGCGGTACTTGATCACACTATAATGGCAAATATGAATATATTTAGAATCAGAGTAAGTGCATAATGCTTTAATACCTGCATGAAACACAATATCTGGCACTTAACATTAGTGTTATGTGAGAAAAGGTTCATCGAAAAAAATTAAACTATTAAAAAAATGGTTATATTCGACTGTAATGTAGCACAGTATATTATCGTATATTTACCAAACCACAATTGATCAAAATATAAAATTCTTAATAAAACAGTTTCTGATTTTTATAAAATATATTTTTTTCCGAGTAATTCAATTTCAATTTGACATTGTAGCCGTTCATAGTCTAAACAAGAATATACGATTCAAATTGTCGGCTTTTGTTGGAATAAATAACACTCATATTTTATAATAAACCTTTGAAATCACATTCCGTAGATAATCTTTGGTTACTTAATCCGGTTTGAAGTGCCAGAAACAATTTGGTTTTCCAATAGATATTCATTGGTAAATGCCGCTGCATTGTAAATTAAATTTTTAACTATACAACT
>LUGF01055953.1:88294-99556 GCA_001625245.1 Calycopis cecrops | reverse complement strand
TTATTTTTTCAGGTCATATTCAGTAATATTTTAATAATTTATATTCAACAACTTATAATTATAATTAAATATAATTTTATGGTCGAATTTCGACCACTGGGCGGCCACTAGTAATACACTATATTGTGACACAGCTCCACTTATTTAGAGTAAGAAGGGCATTATAGTAATTCAAAAACGATGTAAGAGATTTAAATAAGTAATTAATTCTATGTAGGTGATCTTAAAAACTTTTTCATCTCACAAATTGTTCGATACTTGATAGTAAATCTCTTACTCAATGGATAATGCGAAAGTTACCGCGGTCAGATTTAATACAATTTCAGAAGATTTGGTTATCTTGATGTAAAATTTCTGTACGCGCACTTGACTTGAGGAGTAAGCTGACGAGAGTATTACAAAATCAAACATCGGGCGAGGCCAATAGAAGTTGTCATTTGAATACAAAATTTAAATTCGATTTAAGTATAATTTCTTGGATTTAAAAAATAAATATCATATGACATGTTAGGTCCTTGTAACTACGGTAATGAATTTGTGTATTAAATCAATAATTAAGTTTTACTTCAGTTATGTGGTAAAAAGCACACACTTTTTTGTTATTTTTATATGCACATAAAAATAATAAAAAACAACATGGTGGAACAGCAAACGCTTTTTGCACGGTATTGATAGAATATTACATATCGAAAATTAAAAGGACGTGGCTGAGCTTTATTGAAACCAAATTCTCTTGTTTTGAACAGAATATTACTTTCACTGTGCAGTATTAAATCCAACCCGTCAGTTTTTTTTTGTATTAGAATATTTGTAAAACACTTTGAAGCTCTATTCTTTTGTAAGTTATTAATTATTTTTGGAGCATCATCCATTTTTCCACGAGGTTGCGCCATTGTTGTATTGTCACTGAATTGAGACTACTAAGTAACTCTTCTGATTCAGTGTCCCGAAGTGAGTCTTGGCCTCCGAATCCAGAGTTCTCCACTTCACACGATCTTGCACTATTCCCCTACAATTGTTTGCTTGGATCTCACACAAATCTGCTTGTTGGAAACCAAGTCGACCCCACTGGTCTTTAATAAAATTGGACTGACACAAATGGTAATATCTCCGTCGCATATTGCTGACATACAAAAATGGACTCTGCTGTCTTGTGAAAGCCCAAACGCCATCGAGGATATAGGGAGAAGAAGGGAGGATCTTTACATGTCGTCTGTAGTACACATACTAAACTCAAGACCTAACAACAGCTTCGATAAAAATTTTAATTGTTTAGTTTAAGGGGGCAATCAATAAGAATGGAGAGCAATTCAATGCATATTTTCATACTCCCTGCTTACTGCAGAAATAATATTATATTATGGGGGTCGTCTTAGCTACAATAAGCCACCGGAAACTCACACATCACAATAAACACGACAGCTGTCTCTTTGCTGTGTAAACTAGATATTTTTAGGTCCTCTTTGACTGCAATGTAGCAAGGACATTTCTTCTAGCTTATTATTTCTATATCTTCTAAATTCTGATAGTTGCACTATTTTACACATTTAGCAAAAGCTTAAAAATAGATCTTTAAAATGTTTTAATTCATACTAGACTTGAATCAAATAACAAAATGATGTTTTTCGTTATCTTGATTTAGGTAGTAATACAAATGTCTTTTAATCATTCGCTAAATCTCATTCGGACATCAGAGGAGAGCGGGAAACAATTAATCAATAGGACAAAGTAACGTTGACTTAACTCTGCCGAGTTTGGCCAATTGGTCGTAGGGGCCGAAGTAGAGAGCCTTCAAGACAGATTGCTTGAATTGAATAAATCTTTACGAGCTAATAATGTAAGAGACTTAAGATTACTTAGTCCTTACTTACATTATACAATATGTATCCCTACAATATAGTATAAAACATAGTCGCTTTCAGCCGTTTGGGTGTCTGTGTACGGTTTGTACACCTTGAGTTGCTGCTAAACGCTAATGCTATACTGATAGTGATTAAATAAAATGCTAAAATATGCTGCTGATGCCTATATTTGCTAATGAGTGCACGTCCGCGGCTCGCGACACTTAATTACACACTTAATACACTAAAAAGTTAATCTAACTATTAATTAAAATGGACATGAAATGCGTGATTACGAAATATGTGAATATGCTGATGCTGCTCTGTACGGTTGCACCGTACAGTCTGTATGCTTAGATCTTTAAAATTGCGCAACAGATTTTGATGGCGTTTTTTAAATTAGATTCCGGAACAATATCAATATTATTTTATTTCGGGAATTCTAAAATAAACCATTCTCAAATCCTCTTCTATAAATACAAAAAGTTTCGTCAAAATAAGTTCAGTTGTTTTAAAGGAGTTCAGTGACATACACGCGCACTCAAGAAATATTTATAAAGATGTAAAAATTGTATCATAATAATCTGTAATTAACTTGATATAATAATTGACTGGCTGTAACATAAAATTATATAATTACGCTGTACTAATAATTTATTATGAAAATTAATTAAAATTATGTAAGAAAGGTTTCCTAATTCCTTTGGTTTTAACTTTGAACTACCGAATTTATATGGTTTTTTTCTAAAATAAAATTTATTGAAAAGATCGAGTATCTTTATAAAGTATCAGACTTCATTTAGGGCGGAGATGAAGTGGAGCACTCGAGAAGGGTTCTAGACATTATTTGTATTACAGATGGATAAATATATATTTTTATAAAATGTATCCTAATTTTTTATTCTAAATACTATTTATATGTATTTATAATAAATCAGGATATAATATTTTAGATTTAGGATATACTAAAAACAACTGGAAAACGAGTTTAATCTATGAATATATTTATATATCTACTGGCTGCGTCGTTTCACTCGCGTAAGTTTCGATCCCGTCGAAATATCGAGATGAAAAATAGATGTTGGCCAATTCTTAGATGTACCCGATATGCACATAAAATTTCATGAGAATCAGCCGAACCGTTTCGGAGGGGTATGGTATAACATTGTGATACGTATAATAAAATTGTGAAAAAGTCAAAATAGTATATTAAATATTTATTTTTTAAACGAATACTTGGGGCGTGATCTAAAATCGATATCGAGGCCAAAAATATCGTTTTTAGAATTTTTGCCTCTTTGTTTGTAGGTAGGTATGTCCGGACTGAACTCAAAAAGAACAGCATGGATTTACTTCAAATTTTGCATGAATATTACTAACAGCTCGGCTCAACTTAAAGGCTACATATTATCTCGATATTTCCACGAGATCCAAAATTATGCGGGCGAAACCGCGGGGAGCTGCTAGTTTAATATATATAGAGTTGAACCCAGGAGATACCTGTCTGCGGCTGCACTTTTACTACGTAGACATACAAACAAATACGTGTTAGTTCAACATTCTCCAGCGGCGTCACGTACCGTCACTCCCGATGCTGCGAGTCAAAATACTTTCAGTGCAACTTTCAAAGTGTGTTGGCTCATGAATAAAAGTTCAGCTTCTTTGCACTTGACAGCTTTTAGTTTGTTGAATTTGTAATGCTTTTATACAAATACTTAATTCTAGTAGATTTGTATCTACTTTGCTACAACAGACTTCATTATCAACTTTCGTGCGGGTAACAGATAGCAACGCTTTTCTTATCAATTTATCCATGTGCGTGTCTTAAGACTATGTGACCTATCTTCTGGTTTAAATGTAACGTTATTAAAATATTTAAATGTAGTCTTTTTCGTGGGCGTAAAAAAAATAATGGGGTGTTATGTCGTTTTTCGCACTGGAAGGATGGCGCGGACTCTAAGTAGTGAATTGTTATAAAAAGTAAAGCAACGCACTAAATGTACTTACCCTTTTCTTTGTGAAATAATTGTTTTTTACAATTATTTAAAGTTTTTTTATAGTAGGTATAAGGGGGCAAACGAGAAATTTGAGCCATTTTCATGACTACCGGCGCCCATAAACATGTGCATAGAGGCTATACAGATGCGTTACCCACCCTTCTCCTCATCCCTCCATACGCCTCCTGCTACTTACACACCGCACGAAACACGACGGTCTTGTGTAAGCGAGAGGTACCTCCTCGGTCGTGCCGGCCTAATTCGGCTGCATGCATGCATGCAGTGTGCACTACCTGTTACTAAAGTTTAACTGATGTTAATCTTGTAATTTTCTCAGAACTAGACTAGGAATGGTTCCGAGAGGAATCTTTCGTATATTCTTAGCTAAGGAATAAAAAACATGGTTAAATTTTATTTTATTTATTTCGTGTATACGCATTATTATCGTTAATAGTTTAATTTATAGTCTTATTCTAAACGATTAGTAATTATTAGTGATCATCATAATAATATGTTGTAGACATTCAAGGATAGGAAAATAATAATAGTGCAGAGCTCCCAAACGAAATCGAGGTCAAGGGCGAGAACTCATAAATTATGTACAACGTACATACGCCTTTCAACCTGAGAAGAATACGTTAAAAAGGTGTTTCCTTATACCGGTAATTACTTATTACACTTTTCTTCGGTAAATAATAAGGTTCTTGTAACAGGCCTATGTGAGTATACCTTATGAGTTCACCTTAATTGCTTTACCCTAATGAACGGATAAATATGAGCTATAATATTTACTAAAGATATTATTTATGTAATCTAAGACTGAAATTATAACTTTTATAATGAAAAATTTTAATTCAAGTCACGTTATGCTAATATAGTTATTTTGTGACTAGCTGCCGACATAATATTTGTGAAACTAAACCATTCTGAAATCCCCTTCAACATACAAAAAATTTGTCAAAATTGGTCCACTCATTTAGGAGAAGTTCAGTGATATGCACACGCACACAAGAAATATAATATTTAATAAGTTTGTTTGTTTTCATAAATTTATTGTCCCAAGTTGACGGTTAAGCTTATTCAATTTGTTTTTATTCAAATTAATTTATATTAATGGTCTTTCTTGTTTTAATAAATAACATACAGTAATTTGAGTATGTAATTCAATAATATAATTGCTTGCTTACAAATATTTGCATACGCTTATGATAATATTTGTCAAGTCCCCAATATGCACTACGATCAGTACACACGAGTAATGTTATTCCGTCAAGTGTCTGCATTCTATTTATGGTCATTATTGGTTTGTAAAACGGGTTTATCTCACATAATTTTCATATCTAGGGGGCACGGCAGTGCCCCCGCCAAGTCGAGCAAAAAAGCGGCACGGCCGTACCATCCTTTTCTCGAAGCATTTCAGGCCAATTTAGATTCCCTATAACTTCGTTGTAGAGAAACCAAAAAGCCTGAATCAGTTACTAAGCAGGTATTGTATAAACATAGTATATTTCAAATTTCATTCAATTTGAACCAGTAGTTTAAGAATTGTAACATATCAAAGTTTCTTGATTTTGTCACTCACTCACTGACTGACCGATCATCAAAAGTATAAGGCACTTCTAGTAGACATAGAAGCTTCAAATTTAGAATATAATTAGTATTTAGTGTCTACATCAAGAAAACAAAAAATAGTTTGTAAATTTGCTCCAGTTTTCTAGATACACCACCTGCATGAATATCTTTGTAATCCTATATAAATATATAGGATTACAAAGTTGTATTTGCAGTCGGATTGCAATAATAATTTTAAGTTACCTAACTATAACCAGAGGCATAACCGGAGGTAGTACAGGGTGGGAAAGAGTATGTTCAGCCCACGAAACTGAACAAGTCATAAGAAACATAAGTCGAATTTGGATGGAAAGTAGTTTTAAATTGGGCATATTTTCCTATGGCAGCCTATGCTTATATTACAATTGTGTGTCGAAATTTAAAAAAAAAGACTTCTCATCCAAATTTGACTTATGTCTCTAAAGGAAAGTTGTTTATTTTCTATTTTATTCATAAATTGGTTAATATAAAAAAGCTTTGAGTGTCTGTTAATGAGTGTGGGTCGAAATATTACCCGGGCTAGCAATGCAAGCGAACGCAACGCACGTACGTCTTGCTGTTCGGAAGTGCTTAGAAATATAACTTACAGGTACTCCATTTCACCTAAATTTAAAAATTTAATAATCTTAGGTGTAATGGATATAGGTAAATTGACATAATAGGAGTATATCAAATTAATTCGATAATGAGGTGACCATGCATAATTAATGTGTGTGATTCAAATATCGAGTATATTAATTGCGTTTAATTTTTAATCGATTATAATAAAATAAATTTATCTGCTTATCATAACTATTAATTTTCGTTAGGGTAAAGAAATAATATATTTAGGGTGTTTAAATGAAACTTAATATTAAATTTGGTCCGCTTTGTGTAGTAGTACATCGCCTGATTCGAATTAGTCCATTCGGAAAGACTGGTGAGAAACCAGGTTGCTGGCTAAAAGTACATTTACTCGCTATCTGTCAGAATCGAAAAACAGGAAGACTCGTCTAATTCCGATCCTAAATAAAGTTTCGTTCAATATTGCATACATTCTTATACACTTACAAACTTTCACACTTATAACAACAGTATTTGACAGATTGACTAACCTTTTATTTGTGCCCAAATTAGTTCAATTGCGTTATTGTCAATAATATGGTCGTATACTCCCCCGAATATGCTGCCACCTTGCTCCCCTTGCGTGTCTCTGTGTTTCAAAGACTTTGCTGGACAGGGTTACCCATACCGGACAGGCTTGGGGGGAGAGGCCAGACTAAGATCTGTTCAACTGAGAGGTCCTCCACCCGTCCCTCTGAATCAGCAGACGGCGGTGTAAATGCAGACGACTGGCGGGTCTGATTTGTGACGCATCGGTAGCGTGCTTCTTCGGAGTATTGGGGCCAGGGGTCAGAACAGGAACCTGGCCTCGTTGCACGGTTCCGATAGCGTAGTAAGCACTGTTCAGAGGCAGGAGGGCAGTTTCGAAGAGGCTCCTCCAATTATAGTGACTGAAGGCACCCGCATGGGTTTAGTCACTATAGCACTAAGTATCGAATCCTACATGGGTCTAGGAGCCACCCAGGCTGATAAGTATCATAGGTACGTCGATGTATTCCCCTGCGTCCATGAAAAAAATGTATGGTGACAGGCGCAAAACTTGAAGATCGTGTTGTTTATCCATCTTTTCCAATTCGTACCGTGAGTTGAAACGATTCACAAGATGATCGTATTGATTATTAGTTTTTCCGATTACTATGTGGCCAATCCCTATGATTGAACGTTTTGTTTCATGCATCTAAATTTAGATTATTATCTTGTCTGTGCCTTTTTTAATTTGTTCAAAATGTAAAAACACATATTTAAATAAAATTTTAATCCAATCAAACATTATTGTTTGGTTTGAAATGTCATTACTGATTTTTAAGTTTTTTTATTTATCTCATTTTATTTTATATTATTGAAAATAGTGCGAGTGTATTGGAACATAATATATCGAATGTCACCGTAAATAATTAATTGAAATTGATATAAAATATTCTATATGAAATATATTATATTATAGGTTTGCGAATTTCGTTCATAATTTAGATTGATAAAGTACGTTTACGGCTAAAAGGCTAACGAATTGGTTTACTGATATTATTGGCTTACGATTTGGATGTTGTTCGGATTGGTTTAAAGTATAAAAACATTGCAATTTAACATAGGTTTGCAATTTTCGTTTATATTTTCGATTATTTATAATTACATTCTTTGACGATTGGAAAGCTTAGCTCATTGGTTCACTGGTTGTCAACAATTAAATACTGCAATGCTAAAATCTCTCCCAAATTCTTAAATAAATCTTACAGCTGTAGATAGCATAGATTGTCACAGATACTTAACAAAAAGAGCTCGTGAATGCATAACAAAATATGAAGACGATGCTTCTATGACTGCGGGCCTAGAAGAGAGCATAATTATAAAAATAGGAGCAAAAGTCATGTTAAGGCGAAATATAGATTTGAGTCTCGGTTTAGTTAATGGTTCTATTGGTATAGTGCGAGGAGTAAAGGTTGATCCGGAAAATAAAAAAATAATTAAGAAAATATATATTACATTTAATAATGAAAATATGGTTTACGAGTTTGGTCCGGTGAAAAATTTGAAATTATTAATAGAGCGTATGTTCATCGTGAACAATTTCCTATATGTATAGCTATAACTATACACAAAAGTCAGGGACTAAGTCTAAGTAATGCGCTGATGGACATTATACATATACATGTACGTATAGTGTGATACATACTAAATAATCGACTCATGCGATGGCCAAGTCGATCTATTTATTTGAAATGTAAAAGATTTTTAATATTGATATCATAATAATATACGTAATAACTTAAGACAGAAGGTTCCTCATGTAGGGACAAAATAAATTCACCGACTTGGTATTACATGGATCTCACAACTTTTTACGATAGAAAATCTGAGATGCGAGACATGGTTTTTTTACAGGATGTTTTTGATGGGATTATTTTTAAGATGACTCTATTGACGTCTAAATATTATTTAACATTGGAAATCACAATAACTCCTTTTTGTAGTATATACCTACGTTCATACGAATAAAAAATATTTTTAATAATGGTTTGTAAGTACAATTATATAAAAAAAGTACGAACTATAGAAAATAAGTTCTTTTGCAAATTAAAATTGTAATCAAAATAGAAATGTAACCAACTGTGACCAGGCAGAGTTGATAATAATGAGGGATCCAGGAATTAGCACTGATTTTTTCTGGTTTATGGCATAGGGGGGCAAACGAGCAGTAGGAGCCATTTTCATGACTACCGACGCCCATAGTTATCCGCATAAAGGCTATATAGATGCGCTGCCTTCCTTTCTCCTACCAACACCTGATTGAATATTTAAAGTACCTACTTAAAATATGGTCACCATAAATTCCTCGTACATTATTCGTAATCGCTAATTACCGTTTGAATATTCACGCCAAGCTAATTATATGCGAGGTTAAAATATAATCCCACGATCGGGAACCCTTGGAAATTGTAAAATATAGTATCGTTAATACGAGGATCGGCCGGAGGCCACTATCTGCTATTGGTCTTCACGTAGTGATCAGATTTTCAGACTTATTTTTGTAGTATAAGGAGCCACAAAAGCAGTTGAAGCTTTTTGACGTATAGACATCAGCTGTAAGGGAGGAAACGGTAACGCGCGAAATATGAGAGCATTTTAATACAATATACAATTTATACAATATACAATGTACAGTCACGAGCATAAATATATTACTATGGGCAGGTCAGCAAAAATATCTGTCCCAAGAAAAAGTTCAATAATATCTGTCTGCACTTACGCAGCAAAAATATCTGATATTATCAGGCAGCATAATCAAGTGGCGTCAAAATTATGTGATGAAAATGTGCATCAAAAAATTGTGATAATCTTTCGTAGCATAAATATGTGATGTCAACTAGGTGGCATTAACATCTGATATCACCTAGGTGGCATTAATATCTGACATAAACTAGATGGCAATAATATCTGACATATTTTTATTTTACATTATTTTAATATCATCATATATTTTTGATACCTAACAAAATTATGTGTGACAATGTATAACGAATAGTTGTGTGTGTAACCTTTCGAAGCATAAAAATGTGACATCAACTAGGTGGCAATAATATTTGACATCTTCTTATTTTACAATATTTTAACATATTCACATAAATTTCATACAAATCAAAATTATGTGATGAAAATGCACTTCATATAATTGTGATAACCTTTCGAAGCATAAATATGTGACATCAACTAGGTGGCGAAAATATCTGACATCTTATTATTTTACAATATTTTAACATATTCACATAAATTTCATACAAATCAAAATTATGTGATGAAAATGTACATCATATAATTGTGATAACCTTTCGAAGCATAAATATGTGACATCAACTTGGTGGCGAAAATATCTGACATCTTATTATTTTACATATTCACATAAATTTCATACAAATCAAAATTATGTGATGAAAATGTACATCATATAATTGTGATAACCTTTCGAAGCATAAATATGTGACATCAACTAGGTGGCGAAAATATCTGACATCTTATTATTTTACAATATTTTGACATATTCACATAAATTTCATACAAATCAAAATTATGTGATGAAAATGTACATCATATAATTGTGATAACCTTTCGAAGCGTAAATATGTGACATCAACTAGGTGGCGAAAATATCTGACATCTTATTATTTTACAATATTTTGACATATTCACATTAATTTCATACAAATCAAAATTATGTGATGAAAATGTACATCATATAATTGTGATAACCTTTCGAAGCATAAATATGTGACATCAACTAGGTGGCGAAAATATCTGACATCTTATTATTTTACAATATTTTAACATATTCACATAAATTTCATTCAAATCAAAATTATGTGATGAAATGTACATCATATAATTGTGACAACCTTTTGAAGTATAAATATGTGACATCAACTGAGTGGCAATAATATCTGACATAATTTTATCCTCAATTTAATTTAAAAGTAATACGACATAATTAAATAAATAAATTTTATTTTACACAGTTTTAATATGTGCTATCGTTTTATACTATATTTATATACCATATTTCTTCTCTACACCATAGAAGGTCTGCGATTCCTGGGTGAGGAGGGGTCCAATTGTCTCCGTTGATTTACGGCGCATCTCTGACGTCGACGTATGCGACTAGTGGGATCGGTTCTTTCGCGATTCAGCTCGGCGTCCTCTTTCTGGACCATGACGGCCTCACAGAAAGATACTACAGCGTTCCACGCCGATTCCTTACCTACCACGGCTGCCGTAACCGGTTAATGCTGCTTGCGGTAGTCTTCTGCCCTACTTTATGTGCCGGCAATGTGACATGGCCTTCCACCCACATAGGGTTCTTGCCAGTGCTATTCCTAGCTTCAGCGATTCCGCTGCCTCAATGCATTCCCTTGTAGCAGCGTATCCCCTTCCAAGATTTACCTGAGCTATCTTTATTTGGCCTGGGACGCTCTCAGCAGTAGCTCACAGCGTTCCTAGCAATCCTATCCAAACAGGGCAGTCTCAGCTATAGGCCGGATGATGGATGTCGTGAGCTTTCTGTGTAGCTAGCTCTTTGACAGTCGCGGGCTGTATGGCCAAAACCTAGTACCACGTTATTCAGCGCTTTATTTCTACTGCGTATTCTCCGTACCACCCTAATATCTCCAGGCACCGCCTCCGATATTAGTTTACGGTTTTATTTGACCAGTGCTCCTGAGATC
>LUGF01055953.1:69606-80550 GCA_001625245.1 Calycopis cecrops | reverse complement strand
AAGCTAACTTAGCATAATATTTGTATAACCCGAGGCGGTAGTGAGTTTGGTTATTATGTACATGGTAGCGATTTCATTTTATTAAAACATAGGAGCTCTCCTTCCTTATGGTTAGGCAACAAAGCCGGGGAGAGAGGTTAGTCTATCTATATAAAATAATAATAAAAAACCGGCCAAGAGCGAGTCCGACTCGCACACCGAGAGTTCCGTAATCCAAACGTAATGCATGGTTTTCGATTATTGTAACTTTACGCCTGCCGTTTGCCGGTTCCGTTTTTTCTCTTTGAGACACGGAACCCTAAAAAACATTAAATTGGAAAAAAATCATAAAAAATATAACCTGATTTTTTAAAATATATTTCATATTGAACGCAGAGCTATTCAAACGATCTTTATGATACCCCATACCTTAAAATCTGTCAAACTCTTAACATGATTTAAAGTGTGAAACATGCATATTGCATACCCTCCTATATCCTATGTTATGAAGAACAAAATGGCGGTGATACTTAGAGTCCCAATAGTATCAGGCAGTGAAGTGATTATGTCCGAAAGTCCTACACACAGAACAAAATAAATATAGTATTTAATGTCCTGAACAATAAAACCTTTATATAGAACTTTGGTTATAACGACATGTCACTACGCGACTGTCAGGCCTCAAAAAAGGTTGTCATTTTGTTTCACAGGCAGGTAGTTCGGTTTTTATGACCACTAACGTTATAATATGCCAGGTCTTAGGAAGATGTACATGAGTAGGTATATATCTATCCAGCCGTGAATCTATGTAGCTATATAAATAAAAAAAACTTTATCCTTCTAACGCTGTCGGATCAAAAAGAAACTTGACATGTCTAAAATAAGTGAACATCTTACTAATAATATTTTAAACGCGAAAGCTTGTATGTTTGTTTTTTGTTTTTTTTTGTTTCTTACTCCTTCACTCATTGAATGTATTTTCGTAAAATTTGGCACACACATAGAGGGTAACTTCGATTAATACTAAGGATAGTTTATATTCCGAAAACTTGTGCTTATGGGGTGCCATGGGATGATTTTCTATTTTCTACGACCGAAATTTATGCGGGTGAAACCGCGAGGTGCAGCTAGTCTCTCATATGGAGTAATTACGGCACAATAATACGCCTTGGATTTATTGCAGTTAAGGAAGTATAGTAAATTCTAACATAATGACATCCATATATCATACTAATGTCTCTGTTTATTAAAACATTATCTGTTCTCACATCACAGTCTCTGTTAAGTGACCTACATGTCGCCATCACCTGTTGTAAAATTAAAAGTCTAGTCTAGTAGTAAAACTCTGTAACTGTACCTCTGTAGTACCTGACTGCAGAGTTTTAATTCGCATTTACCTCGCAGTACAAAAGTTTATCAGTCGTGAAACAAACGTTGTCAGATTGGACGGTGTCCAGGTGCTGGGAGCTCCTATCGCGAGCTTAAATACTTTTCCCGGGTTTTACATTTGCTGTTTTATTTTTATTTCTTTTTTCAGTGCCAGTTTACTTTCCGTTGGGACGGCAATGTGACAAGACCGGAGAGAAATCAGGCGCATGGCCGACTGCTTAACCTGCTTTGCGAGGCCCAGGGATGTGACACCGCTAACTTCCTGGCTGCTAACTGTTATCACAAATTGAAGTTCAGTTTAGTTAGTAATATTAGAAATTAAAAGTTTCTAATAACAGGAGATTTGAGAATCTGAAAGAGAATTTTAAGAGATTGAGATTTGAAATAAATAAATAAATAAATAAATATCTGTGGACTTTTACACACCACGTTAGCCTAGCCCCGTGCTAAGTACCGTAAGGACTTGTGTTACGGGTACTAGACAACTTAATATATTTAATATGTTTTTATAAATTTAAGAAATTTTATATATTTAAGATTTTCATTATAGAAATACATATAAATACATATATAAACATCCATGACCAAGGCGGGATTCGAATCCGCGACCCCTGGCGCAACCCCTCGTGAAAATTTCTAATAATTGTCGGGTACAGCAAATATTTAATAAAACCAAATAATAAATACATGAAGTTCATCTAAACAATAAGCCTATGAAGCGTATCAAAGATATACTTGCACGAAATAAAACCATAAAAATATTTCTAGTTTACAAGCGGTAAAAAAGAAATTAAAGAGGCAAAAATGTTTTATTTATTGTCCTTTTCTGCACTTGACTGCACCTTCACAAGCTTAACTCGCAATGTTTCTTTCAAATAGCTTACTTAATTTCACTTAATTCCGTACGAACACTGTGTAAGTAATATTTAATCAACTCGTTGAGAAAGCTAATGCAGACTAAATGTGCACTCATATTATAAAATTAAGCACTTAGTAAGTTTGCACGTTCTAATATTGTTACTATTGGTCAATATTTTTTTTTATTTTCTTGTGTTGGTAGTCGCTTTCCTAATAATTTTCCTTAAATCAACGAAGGTAAATATTATATATAAGGAATATATGATGTCATTGTGCTTCTTTAATCACTAAAATACTTCGACTATTCTTATGCGTCCTTATACTGCATAAAAATAAATTTACAAAACAGCTTTTTCAAGTCCGAACATCGTTTTGGATGCCACTTGGAGGAAATCGGGAAAATAAACAAAAATAGCGTTAATAAACGTAGATGGTGTGTGATTTCAGTAAGAAGGAGTGTCACACTGTATGCTTGCCAAATTGGACCGGCACGACCGGGGAAGTACCTCATACCTACACGAGATCGGCGTAAAGTGACAGCTGTGCTGTCGCGTTTCGCGCGGTGTGTAAGTAGCCGGTAGCACATGGAGGGAGACGCAGGAAGAAGGGGAACACATCTGTATAATCTCTATGTGGATGTCTATGGGCGTCGTTAGACATGCTCACCCCTTAACCGAAGATATACATTTTAATGTATTTATAATGAAACTGGAATATCTGATGCATGAATAGGACACATTCTAGACGAAATTCCTTGTTCAGACTCGGTAAAGTTCGCCGTGAGGTATTCATAACTTCTTGCACTTTCTCGAGCCGTCACTTGTCTGGATCTAGGAAACTTTGGCACTGGTACAGCGAATCGAATAACAACGAATTTATGATGACACAAAGTATGATAGAGTAAATAATAAAATATTGAAAACAGCATATATAATGTAAATAGCGCATCAAGAGAAATTATTTGCAATTTGTCTTTAAAATTTAGAAAGGTGCGCGATAGGAAAAATACATGAGGAATAAAATTGTGTATCTCAATGAATAGTCCGAACCTGTTGGGACCTGTTAAAAATATCGTGTATCACAGTGACCGATTAAGCGTAAATAAAATCCAATTTTAAATAAAATATTTTTATTTTGGTCTAATCAATAAAGGTCTAATGGGTATATTTATGCATACCGTGGCTGTTTTTGAAGAGACTAAGTAACCGATAATTCATAAAAATAAGAACAAACACGAGTTATTTGTCTATACAGTATACGCCGATTCTCCTATTTGTTAAGATTGCATGGTAATACTACCAGAAAATAAGGGCCAGAATCGACGGCTCGTCGTACGCCTGAGGTGTTGATAATGTAACACCAACTCTAACAATCTACTTCGTAACATCTACTTCTGGACTTCTGACAAATTTTTAATTTAAAAATGCTTTGCGCAGACCTGAGAATCGATCCTATAACCTCGTAATTTACAACTTAAAATGATTAACGAAACAACTCGTAAGTAAGTACCAGCGATATTGATAATGCATATAGGTACAGGTTTCATAATCTAACACGTAAAATAAAATAAGTTTAAGTTTTGATTCGATTTCATGTTCTTCAAATGGCTTTATCATAAACATTATGCTTTATTTAAAATAAAAAAAAATAAGGAAAAGAATATGAAAAACATTTCTTAGAAAATAAACCTTAACTAATCCATTCAGCGCAGCATTTGTTTTTGCCTCCACGACTGCAAAGTGCTTATGAGAGCAAGTCAAGTCTTGGACCTGAGTGTTCCACATTGTTTGATGTCAACATTCTTTTAAACGCACGAGAGCTGCACAAGTGTCAGCCTCGTTTAAGTAACAGTTCTAGTTTTGTGGTTTACACGTAATTTCATATGGCTTTCCGTTTTACTATAAAACTATTTATATAAATATTTAAAAGCTCTGCTTTTCGTATTAAAATGAATAACTTTATAGACTATAAGTATTAATTTCTAAGTATAGTAATACAGTCAGTAAGAAGGCTCATTAATCAGTGGGCCCTGCGCCTAAGTACTCTCTGGACGTGTCGGACTGCCGTCCCATCGGAATAGGAGAATGAGAATACTGCATTTGTCTCAAACCACATATTTTTGTAATTTAATATTGTTCATTGTAGTTAGCTTATGTAAGATCAAATTCAGCTACAGTTTCATTATCATTTGCTTAAATTACAAAAACTCAAGACAGTCGTTTAATCTAATTCGTGTATACAAATTTACTTCGTTACGATTTTTATTTGCCTTGAAAAAAATAATCTCCCTAGTCGGTGTCGAGCTTTGTATTCAAATTAACTAATGTAAATCGTCTTCTTTTGTTGCAGCAGGGGTTAATGTGATACCTAGGAGCCCGGGTGGTCTAGGGCCCACCTGGGCTCCTAGGTATCACATTAACCCCAGTGCAATACAGTCTAAACCCCTGCGGGTGCTTTCAGCCACTATAATTGGAGAGTCTTGGATCTGCAAGCAACAGGATCCCGAGTTGGGCTCGTCGAACAGGCCAGACTTCTCCTCCTTGCTTGTTTTACTTTTTTCGTATCATACACACGTGACCACTATTACATTAAACAATAAATATCTCTATCTTGTATGATCTTAAAGTGACAGAGAGCGTTTTAAGCATAGATTTAGAATGTATGTGATGATGTACGTACTGAGAACAAATCTAAATTTATGATTTTAAGGGTACCGTAGACAAATGGCAAAAAACGGAACTCTTATAGAAATTCGTTAAGTCTGTCTGTCCGTCCGTCCATCCGTCCGTATGTCACAGCCATTCATTTCTGAAACTTTGTAGGTTGATGTATTTTGTGAACCGGTATTTTGAATAAAAACAAATATATTATAAAATAAAGGGGGAGTGGGGGGGGAACTCTATACATAGAACTGAATTAAAAAATGAGATGTCTATGAATAGGTCTTTAAAAATGACATTAAGGTTACTAAACCATTTTTCGTCAAAATCAATTGTTTGAAAACCTTCAACGAAATTTGGTTTGAGCGAGATATCATACTTTTTGAGAAATAATACATTATACAGATGAGTATAGAAGTCAGCATTTGTAGTCATCAAAAGTGCCGACTGTTCGTTTGACCCGATATACTAAAACAAAAAGTCAAATTACGTCACTTTATTATTGAAATAATAATTCGCTCTGAGCTAGTACATGAATATTTATATCTGTAAAGTCGTGTCACTGCCATAATCGAACATCAAGCCACAACACGACCCCAACTTTAGTAGTCGGGTATGCGCCCGATCCAACTCACAAGTTATCAAAATGTCGCCAAATATTTGCATACGGTTATGATAATATTTGATAAGTCTTCAATATAATATGAACTCCGACCATACACACGTTTAATATTATACCGTCAAGTATTCATTCGTACTTCATGCTTATTGATTTTTTCTTTAACCAAACAGTACAGATATTAAAATATATAAGTATACCCTTAATAATAAAAGCGTATCAATAGATGTATAGACAAGACATAATATGGGATTTAAGCTTCCAAACGCCGCAGTAATCACAGTAATCACACAGCCACAGTAAAAAATAAAACACACGGAAGCCGCTGGCCCGCCGACTCGAACTCGGCGGACAAGGCTGGCCTGACTTCAACGATGTTGCCGGAGGCTTGTTCCGGGGGGTCGCTCTCCTATCGTGACGATGACACGGCGCAGCATGCCCTGGAGGAGTGCCCAGCATGGGCCGGGGAGCGTCGTGTACTCGTCGCAGCCTTGGGGACGGACCTCTCACAGCCGACCATAATACGTTCAATGGTTGGCAGTAGAGGAGTGAGCAGCGGTTCGATCCTTCTGCGATAAGGTTGTCTCGCGGAAGGAGGCGGCGGAGAGAGTAAAGGGGACCCCCTCGCTCCTCCATAACACCGCAAACGAGCCGGGGCTCGAGGGCGGTCGTACAAATAACTCCTCCCCCCAAACTGCGGATGTCTAAGGGCGTCGGTAGCCATGAAAACTGCTCCGACTGCTCGTTTGCACCGATATACTATAAAAAGATGTTCATTGCTCATCATCATGCAGCGGTATCGGGGCATTATGCCGTGGGAAGTACCTGCCACTCACACGCTATCGTTATATGTGGTAGCTATTATGTTTTTACTTTGTGATGACGTATTTAAGAGAAAGAATGGTATATTTATATAATGAACTTGGTGTTCATAACAAACGATTAAGACACCTTTGAAATAAAGTGTTTCTTTTTTTTTTCATAAAATAAAATCTACCGTTCTAATATAATCTAACCTATCCGTTTCAATAAAAGGTATGGATCTTACCTTTTTATTGAAACGGGGACAATACAATTGATATAAAACTGTTATTAAATCTTAATGGTATTTGTTGTATTACTTTTTGATTGCTATTCCGAAGCGCCATTCAGTTAATGGTATAGCCGTTAACACCAATTAAAGAAATTTTGTCAGTTGTTCGAACAATCTAAGTTTTCAGTGTATTTTTAAGAGATAAATTTTTAATAAGAATGTTCGCCAAATAATAATAAAATTGATAATTAAATATTTATTTTTTGATTTGCATATTAATAATTAAATATTAAAATCACGATTTCTCATTTTGAACAGTTGAATATATTATATAAGGCGGCAAACGAGCACTCGGAGCCATTTTGATGACCACCGACGCGACACCCATAGACATTCTTCTTCCAATCTTCATGGGCCACTTTAATTATTTTTCCCCGCTTTTATTGCACTAGCAATGACTGTCATCAATCAAATATTATTTTAAAAAATTGTAATGAAGGATGTGCTGTTGCGGTATTTATTTGAACATTAATAGAAAATATACAACCATGAAATTATTTGGCCATTTTTCTAAAAAAAGTATTGACAAAAAAGAACTTTGGAGGTTCCATCGACGATAGCTATATTATTTGGTGATGTAATTCTTTCAATACGGACCCTAAAAGAATAATCAATCAGCTGTAGGCGCCGCTGTTCAATCAGTGAGCTACAGTTTGCTGCGGACGCAATCAATCATTGTTAACAATGAATGTCCACTTCAATTAGTACTTACTACGTTATTTGATAGTGGCGGGCAAGAGTCAGTCAATATATATCGATATAATTTAGCATAAATGTACCTTTCGATATAAATTTAGAGGATTCTTATGGTATAAGTGAGTAATCAAGAAGCCAGAGCCTTTTCGTGAACGCCGACGTCCAAAGATATCCTCCGACGTGGAAACCGCATCACGTTAGTGTGAGATCCTTCCCTGTTCTTGCCAGTTCATTTGAACTGCAACATAACTACTTCTACTTCTGACTAGGATCAAACAAAACCAATAAAGCCGTCACTACAGGTGAGAACGCGACGCGGCTCGCTGCAGCCAACTGTACTGACTAACACCTACCTACTACCTAACATAGCTTGGTGGAAAGTAATACAAATTATTATATACTAACTTTTATCCGCGTCTTCGCACGCGTTATATTCAATGTTTTTATATATAATAAAATAATAATATGTATGTAAATCATCCTCTTGAATTACTCTATCTATTAAAAAAACCCCAAGTCTGTTCCGTTATTTTAAAGCTCTAAGCATACATAGACGTCGGAAAGCGTATTAGTTTTACACTATGTAGTGATTAGTTGTACCTGCAGCGGCTTCACCCGATTAAAATCTATCGCAATGCAACTGTGCTATTTTTAGAAACTTTTTTGTAATTCAGTTTGTATCAATCTAAAAATTAAAAGCATATTTAAAAAGCAAACACGAAGTATCAAAAATCGGATTGATTTAATAAACTGTTTACATATGAATAGTTATTTTTGATGTAAATCAAATTGTTTGCAACCAGTACTTTCCATTTGGATTTTCATTGTTTGCTTTTCCTGTTAAATCAATACAATTTTTGATATTTCAATGTTTACCTTAAAATTAATATTATAATTTAAAAAAAAATATTTTTATTCAATAGCCCTGGCACAATCAAGTGTAGTCAGCGAACTCGTTATCTTCGACTCAAATGTACCTCATAGTTATGTGACAAGTTGACCGAGACTAGACGAATACACTTCGTTTTTCTTCGTCCAACTTTAACTCGCGTCAGGCGATTTCCATTTGTCGGTTTTTGCGCTCAAAATCAGAGTGAAAGGACTCGAAGATTCTTCGCAAGATTGTCCGAGTGTGTGAGCACGCACTTTATACTTCGGGTTTCTTCGAGGAGCTATTCGACGAAATATCGAAGCGAGTAGTGTAGTGGGGATGCTCAGGTGTGAGTTATACACCAACATTTGTGGTGGATTTATCAATGTGTTAAAAGATATTATGTATTGATAAAGCTAAACAATTAAGGCCCTTAAGTCATTATGTGTTGAAAACTGAAACATTGATTTACGCACTGTAGTAATATAGCCGTATTGCATTTGACATTTTGACCAAAAACCAAAACCAATAATATTGTATATAATGTAAATAAATATGTAATAACTAATAATAAACAAAAAATGTAATATCATAAATGTCATCTGGCAATACTTCCATTTCTATTGTATTATGTCTACCGACCTAAAAAGTCTGCCAAAATACAGAGCTACCTACACGTCCTGAATGTAATTTTTTTTTATCATCATAGCTTATTCGTGAATTTGGTTCAGAAATTAGATTAAAATAAACGCAAACAGGTCGTTATATTTGTATCAGGTGTTTAGTGAAACGAGACTTTCGCGAGTTAAATATCTCGTAGTTTTTCAGTCTCTTTTAGAAATTCAAATCTTAGACCCAACCAATCCGAAATCGCTGCGACAAAACATAGTTTCATAATTAGGAGCGCTGATTTTTTTGTGATTCTTGGTATTGATAAATTTTCTAGAAGTTTAATGATTGATAAATCTATTTGCATATAATATTCATCATGCATACATGCATATATTTGTCATAATATTTAGTTTTCTGTCATACTAATGAAGTATGGAGATTATATTTTATTCTAAGCTGTTCATTTTATTTCCCAAAAAGGAGTGATATTAATGATTGCGTACTGTGTTTGTTCTCTTGCTTAAAACAGTCACCTCATCTTGGGTTCTTTAAAAAAGAGGTCATTCGAATGGCCAATATTATCTGAAATACATAAACCTCCCATAAAATATTTTTTCCATTTATGCCATCTACATTTTAAATTGAAAAATGTTTTTTAAATATGCAACAGACACTTCTATTTCAGAGCTCAGCACCAAGGACTTGTGAAGCACTTCAACGACACTTAATAAAGGATCAGCATAAAAACACGTCACGCAAATGCGTCAGTGAATGAGGGGTGTTCATAATTCATTGTGTTATTTAGGTATAACGTACTTATTTCCGTAGCGGCTTTTTTTATTTAACAATATTAAGCGGTAAGCGTGTTATTACCACTTGGACTTCTAGAATCGGAATTAAAATAAAAACAGGGCAAGTGCGAGTCGTACACGCGCATGCAGGGTTCCGTACCATCATTATCATTAGAGGCCGTTGTCTAGCAACCACCTAGTGCACATGGCACCGCAGCGCCATAACCGGCGAGGCATTCGTGCCGCGTTGGGTTGCTCGGATTATATTTTCATTTGTATTTTTTTACGTATTAGTTAATTATCTTCTAAGTTAAGTTTCTATCTGTTTATTAAGATCCAGTAAAGAGTTGCTTAAAAATAACTTGATTTTTCATCGCGATTGACGCGACTCGTTTACAACGAAACCCTAAAAAGGTAACGTTGCGCGGATTCTAAAATTCTAAAGTTTGATACACTTGGTATCAATCCCTTAAATTTCTTGCAATAGACTTTTTTATTGTATAAGAATACAAAAGAGCAGTCGGAGTCATTTTTATGACTAGGCTATACAGATGCGTTGGCGTCTATCCTTCTCTCTCCTACATGGACAGCTGGCTACTTACACACCGCACGAATAGCGACAGCACAGCCATCCCTCTACGCTAGTGTCTTGTAAGATGATTTATTACAGATTTAAAGCGTTCGATTCTTAAGTATGACTCATCAGTACCTATATGCGAAACATGCATCCGGACCTCGAGGCATGCGAGAAGCAGGTTGTCGGCCATCTTGGCGTACATTGAAAGAGGCCTACGTCCGACGGTGTACCGATAAACGATGATGATGATTATGTGTGTGAAAAGCTTTTATTATAATACTAGCTGCGCCTCGCGGTTTCACCCGCGTAAATTCGGATCCCGTGGAAAATAGAAAATCATCCCATGGCATTCTATAAGGGCATTTTTTCAGCATAGAAACTATCGTTTGTGTTAATCCAAGTGGCTCTCTATGTGCCAAATTTCATAAAAATCAGTTTTTGCGTGAAAGAGCAAGAAATAAACTTTTCAACAAAGAAACAGAAACTTTCGCATTTATAACATTAGTAGGATTAACAAATTCTTATAACATTTGCTAACAAATAATGTTCTGTGGAAATCTCTTTGCGATTTTAAAAGTTTAAAGAATATACAAGCAAACAGGAACATCGCATTTGATTCCGAAAGGATATTGGAGAACAAACTTGGTGAAGCAAATAATATTAGAAATTCTTTATTCGAACCGAGTAGCCCGATAAAGTTTCGTACTGTGCTACTTATATTATATTAAAAACTTACTCTCACTACTGCATAATATCTTCTATTTCTTCAGATGAATATTACGAAATTTCACCAACTCTT
>LUGF01055948.1:38636-55489 GCA_001625245.1 Calycopis cecrops | reverse complement strand
GTTTGTTTGCTATTATGTTTTAAAGGCAAAAGTGCGCCCAGTTGACCCGAATGACTCTAAAATACAATAAATGCTATACAAAAGACAAAAACAGATTATTTGAGTGGAGGGAAAGAGTGGAATAAAGAAATCATACCTTTTTATGATGTTTCCCACTTGATCAAGAGTGAAAGAAATAATCTGCTGACTGCTAATGAGTCCAGAAAATAAGGAAAATTAAGGTCATAGCGTTACAGTGGCCGCGGAACATAATATCTCACCCTCAGTGGAAAAAAAACATAAGTAGAAAGTTTTATTTCGAAATATCGATTTTATCATATTCGTTAAGTAAATTTAAAGTTACATATGCTGATTTTTTTCATTTTTTTCTTGTTAAGTGTGCAAGAATGCAAGAATTACTACTTTATTCATTTTGACTTCACGACCTATTTTCTTATGGAGAAACAGAGTGTGCAATTTTTAATTTAAGGAGCATTATGTTTTTAATGTACAGACTTAACAAAAAATTTTAACATTACAATATAAAACAGTGGTATAACAATTTATTTCTTATGAAATTCAAATTAATTGGAATACGAACAATAACTGCTCTCTTGCACTAAAAACTTCTTTTGCACCGAAACGTTTGACTTAGGGAATGCAATACCGGGATACCGGGATCCCGAAATACCGGGATCCCGCATGTCATGTGCGGGATTGATCCCGTTCGTAAAATGAGCGGGATCCCGCGCGGGATTTGCGGGATTGCAGAAAAGCGAAAATGGTGTGTTATGATGGACGATTAGCAGATCCCGCAAATACCGGGATCCCGCGGGATCGAACATGTCCAGTCCCGCAAATACCGGGATTGAGAATTTCCTAAGGGATTGCATTCCCTAGTATGACTACATACTTCTGCGTAGCAGTAAAATAAAAATGATTACTTCGTTCTCCTATTTAAATTACTTCGTTGCATCGAGACGTATGAATGGTTACCATGGTGGTGAGATAACAATGAGCAACCACAGTAGAGCGAGAAGAATTTTAAATTTAATAGGTGAGTAAATATTTATTTATGTTTAAATAATTATTACGTAAAACTGCTGGCTCTTTCCGAATGTCATTTTTTATTATTAGTCTAAATTTGATTGAGAGCCTTATTAATGAGCCTCGTTGGTCGAATAAATAAGGCTTCGGACTTTCATTTCGGGCAGGGTACTCAATCTTAGTATCGCTTGAAGGAACCTCGTTATTAGTAAACCTTTAGTACAGATGGCAGTTTTATCATTGATGTGTCAACGTCATCATAACAACCGTTCAAACTTCAAAGTTTAAATTGCAAATGGCCTCCAACCCTTTTGCAAACCGGCGCTCGCGGCGATAAAATTATCATCTTTTTGTTGTTAATTGATATTGCTGTGTTATTTGCCGCCTTTGAAGTCCCTTGAGTTGAGCCTAGGTTCCTCCGGCAGTGACTAGTGGTTATATTACATCATTAGTGTCATAGTTAACTGAGACAGGACTCGTTAGTTAAGTTTTTTGAACATTTTAAAAATGTCGAAAACAAGGTGTTGTGTCCCTGGATGTGAGACTGGCAAATGTATGTAACAAGATTTGAATTCTGAATATATTTATTATAATTCAATACATTAATCATCGACATTGGGTGCACATGCGATGGACGTCTGTGCCCTTTCTTCTATTTCTATTTGATTTATTTTTATATACTGTTCTTTTGTCAGTAATACCTAAATATATCTATTCTACACATTAATTATCAATTAAACTTTAAACGATATAACTTAAATATATGAAATATAAACGAGAAAAATAATATTAATAAAAACGTCCACTACCTATATAGAAATTGAAATTCTATGTAGTAATTAACCATGAATTACATAGAACAATACTACATAGAATTTATAAATAAAATCTAGCACAATCTATGTCATTGTATGCTAATTACAATGATAATAATTCTTCTGATGCCTAAAGTATAGTTGTTTAAAAATTTTAATTTAATGTTATTCTATCACCACATCCTATGACATCAATTAAAATTTGAATCATCAGCCTGAGGGGCGTCTACAGCTGGACATAGGCCTCCCCCAAAGAGCGCCACAGATCATGGTCACGAGCCACAATCAAAAAAATGATAATCTATACAAATAAATAAATAATAGCTGGACAGATATTAACGGGGCTTTCACTGGTAGATATCTGATGTAATAAGAAGTATCTTAGGCTACTTTTATTCTAGCTCTAGCTGTGCCCACGTCTTCGTCTATTTGGAATTTATTTGTGCTAATTTCCGGATTTGTGGATGAAGTCAGGGGCAAAGCTAGTATGGAACATGTCGATCACTATATTTTAAAAAATATGGTAATTACAATATTCATATCAATATGTCCATGTGTTTACTTGATTTATAATTGTTTGTAAGATATAATTTTCATTGATTTCCACGAATAGCCAACTTAGCAACAGGAATAAGGGGCATAATAAAGATATACATCTCCCATTATTTGTTCAAAAATTCATGAATCTTATTATATTTATATATACTATATAAATTTATGTTTGTCCTTTCAGTTTAAAATAATAGAAGATATAATATTATTCTTTATTATGAGCACCTTATAAATTAAAGAAACTTAAAAACTAGAGATAATAATGTGTGGTTTTTATTTTAAGCTTTTTTATTTACAGCAACCTCATAATGAGTCATAATAAGAAACGCTCTCTAACCAAGGCCGAACTCGGTCGATGTGTCCAAAATCTGGCCGATTTATCCGATTTGTCTGGATCGGATACAGAGGACGATCCCTGTTACGATACCTGTATTGTTTCTCCGGCCGAAAACTTCTACGGACCAGACAATAATATTATAGAGCAGCGACTCGAAGCGATGATGGGTATCGAAGATAATGATGATGAAATTGTACAAGAAAATCCCAATAGAGATACCACAGAGTCATTATTAGAAATTTTAGGCCATGAATCACACTTAGAAAATGATAATAGTCAATTTGACTCTCAGGTACAATTTCAGGAATTTCAATACCTGCAAGAAAATTAATATTTATCTGAAATTATGCCGTCTAATACACCAATTTATGACCAACCTTCTACATCGGAAATTCACTTACCATACGACATTCCCATGGAAAATGATCTACAAGAAATACGAAATCTCAACGAAATTACTAGGGATCCATCTCAACCAAGACAATGGGAAAACTCTAGCACAACTCATGATATTCCCTTATTTGAAAGACGTTTCAAACCAAAGGTTAGTAGTGACACACACAAAACCTCACCGTTAACTGTCTTCGAAAGATTTTTTACCGATAAATTATTATTGGTAGAACAAACAAATAGATACACTTCACAAAAGAATAGCGTCAATTGGATACCTGTTATAGAAAAAGACATCAGGGCATATCTAGGTGTTTTGATTTTGATGGGATTGAATCCTCTTCCTGATATGGAGCTATATTGGTCATCAGACAGATTTTATTATAATAAAGAATTAGCAGAAATCTTTCCTCTAGTAAGATTCAAAAAAATTACCGAAAATCTTCACTTGAACGATAATTCGTTGGAACCACCAAGAGGATCTCCAGACCATGACAATTTCTTTAAACTAAGACCTTTTATAACAGAACTAAACGAAATTTATCAAAAAGAAACATATAATTCGCAATTACAATCAATAGACGAATGTATGGTAAAATTTAAAGGCCGTAGCTCACTTAAACAGTACATGCCAAAAAAGCCCATAAAAAGTGGTTTCAAAGTGTGGGCAAGGTGCGATTCTAAATCGGGATACTTATACCAGTTTGAAATTTACACAGGCAAAGGAGACAATATTGAAAATGAAGGTCTAGGGTCTCTAGTTAATAATAATTACTGTTATTCCAGAAATGTGGAAGCAATGTCGGAATTATGTAAAGATGTCACTGTAACATTGAATAAATTATATATTTTAAACATTCAGATATAAATAATTATGTACAAATGGATAGCCGCGCAAGAAGATTGGTTAATAGTGCGATGGGAACAAAACTACCCCCATTCGCAAAAACAAATGCTTCAGACTTCAGTAAGCGGCTTAAAGATGGTAAGTTCCTACCCTAATATTATTATGTATTTTTAATAATTACAATAAGATAATTTATTGTAATTGTTCTCGCAGATGATGTTGAAGATGACACAATTATGCCGAAAAATAATTTCTCTTGAAAATGAAGCATCGTCAAATAATTTGCTCGACTTAAACTCTCACGTCGAAATTACACCAGTCTGTAACAGCAATGCTATGGTTTCTAGTTATGCAACATTGAATTCTATATCAAAGGCAATCACGTATAATGATGAATGTGATGTAAACTTTGAAAAAGATTTTTCGCCCGACGACAGTGGGGACGAATACATTCCAAGAAAATTAAGCGAACTGTATTTCCGAAGAGTAGTAGACGAATATCTACATCATCATCGAGTTCTTCCAGTTCTTCTTCGTAGTCGTCTAGCACTTCATCATCAAGCACAACTTCCGTTGAAAGTGAGTCAATCCTGACGCAGAATCATCCTTTTGTTTCAAGCCAAAACAATCAAGACGACTTATGTGCTGCCGCAAGTACTAACGATTATCAACTTGAAGACAATATTACCGTAGCACCAAACAATGATACTCATTACAATCATAACAATGAACTAATTGTTCAAACTCCAGAATCACTAACAATTAATAAAAAGAAGAGATCCAGAAACCCAAGCACATGGAAGAGCAATAATCGTTCACAGTTGAAAAACTCAGGCCAGAAGTACACTTCCCGGACGGGTAAGATCGTCGATGCGAAAGTAATGAAACCCCCGTGTTCAGACAAATGCAAACTTAAGTGTTCGGAGCAGTTCTCAGAGGAACAACGGCAGGTCATTTTTAAGATGTATTGGGATTTAGCATCACTTCAGAGACAGCGAGATTTTTTGAATGCAGCAATATCTGTACAACAATTGGCACAAAGACGTCTGAAAACTGATGTAGTAAAGAACCGGAAGCCCAACACTTTTTATTCCTTGACTTCTAATGGTAAAACTATGAGAATCTGTAAAACATTCTTACTGAACACGTTGGGAATTTCTGAGCGTACTTTAAGAACAGTAATCGAAGCTAAAACAAGTAGTGATTCTATGGGTTCAGCACCAATTGGCAATCGAGGTCGCCATCAAAATCACTTCAAAGTTAATCCTGAAGTTTATGAGTCGGTTCGTATCCATATAAATTCTATTCATAGAATAGAGAGCCACTATATCCGCGCTAACACTACTCGAGAATATATCGATGGTGGCCTTACAATAGCTGATCTACATCGGGATTATACAAAGTTGAGAAACTCTGAAAACAAAAAAGCTGCAACTTACGATTCCTACTTTCGCATATTTAATACAAAATTTAATATATCTTTTTTTGTACCAAAGAAAGACCAGTGTGATGTCTGTGGGCAATACAAGAATGCTGTTGGAGAAGAAAAAGAAAAACTAGAAGCACACTATTTAGAACATTGCCGTCAAAAAGTTGTTAGCCGAATCGAAAAAAGACTGATATAGAAATGTGTAAAATTCCAGACAGTAACGAAATAGTTGCAATCAGTGGCGTAACTACAGGGTGGCATCCGGCCATCCGATGAATTTACCACGGGCCTCGAGCAGTATAGTTACGCCACTGGTTGCAATTTATAACCTTCAAGCAGTAATGCCAGTTCCGGTCGGCGAGTCCTCGTCTTTCTACTTCTTCTTCGTCGTCGTCGTCTTTTCTAATTTTACGGTACGTACTCTTAATAAATATTTTAAATTTGCTTAGCCTAGCTTTATTACAATAATTATCTAAGCATACTTTTTTTTAAGGTTACTGATATTAAAGAAAACCAAACCTACTACAACAACCTAATTGTTGGTTAATTTTTATTTATATCCGAAAATAGAAAAGCCTGAAGTTAGCTCCACATAAAAAAATAACTCATTTTTAAAGCAATTTTAAATTCAACCATAAGTTAGTAGTTAGTTCGACATTGTTCGATCATTGAAATCGTTAGTTCTAATTTTATTTATTTATAATTAATAGTTAAACAATTTTGCATCCTTATAGATCCTTCGCTGACATTTCAGTACCATCTTGTATCGTATTAGCGTAAACTTACTAGCGTCTAGTATTCAATTATATCATAGATGGCGCACAACTTATATCGCTAATTTCTAAAAATGTAATAATAAAAATTGTGACAATTAATAAATTTAAATCTGCTAAATAAGTCAATACGCTTATGTTAATAGTTTTCAATTGTGTTAAATTGACATTCTTTGCAATTATTTCGACAATTTTCGTTTAATAAGAAAAATTACAAAATAGAGCTTGGTACAGGATAGGAACAATCAAATTCACTGAACGAACAAACCGTAACAACTAACAGTTGTATAATTGTTTATTAATTTAGGCCATAAAACGCAAAATATCAATTATGGGGGGCTAACTTGAGGGTGAAAAGTTGTTTTACTGATTACAAATAAATAAAAGTAGAACTAACGATTTTAATGATCGAACCATGTCGAACTAATGACGAACATACGATTGAATATAAAATTTCACACAAACTTAGTAGAAAAAAATGATGTGGGGCTAACTTGAGGGAGCCAATTTGTATTTATCCTAAAAAATGATGAAGATATTAAATTTTTCCCATACATTCATATACTTTTTTTTTTGGTATGATAAATGTATTGGAAACTCTTAATTTTTTTTTACAGGGTGCAGAAAAGTAAAACATTACAAGAGGAAGGGATGAAAATAGTTTCTAAACGAAAATATGTCCCTACGACACCATCGCATCGGAACAAGCTTTGTTTAAAAAATTGGTTAAAGTTGGTGTACAGCTACGAAAATACCGTAGCCATCGTAAGAAGCAAAGTGTGAAAATGAAAAAGCTATCGAATATATTTACACGCCCACAATTTAAGTAACTATGGAGAATTATACCAGTACTGCGAAAATATTAACATTAATGCAGTTTCGCGAATCGAAAAAGAAATGCAAAGGCCGTCGGTTTTCCATAAAAGAAAAAATTTTAGCATTGGCTATGCTAAAACAGAGTCCTAAAGGGTATCGATTTTTAAGAAAAATCTATATCTTACCAGCTGTACAAACGTTTCTAAAGCTTTTACTAAATGCAAATATAAAGCCTGGTCTGAATGATAAAATTAAGAAACAAATTTCAAAAGCAGCAGAGAATATGACGAGGCAGATCAACTCTGTGTTGTTCTTTTTGATGAAATGTCATTAAAGGCCAATTTGACATATGATGAAAGAAGAGATATAATAATAGGTTTTGTAAATAATGGCGAAAGATCACAACCTGATTATGCTGATCATGCTTTAGTTTTTATGGTTCGTGGTCTTACAAAAAATTACAAACAGCCATTGAGCTATACATTTGCCCAAGCTGCAACAAAAGGACCACAATTAGCTAAGCTGCTGAAAGCTGTTATTGGTGAATTGCAAGAAGCCGGACTTATAGTCGTTGCGACAGTTTGCGACCAAGGCATCAATAACGTCAACTGCATCAAATTATTAATTCAAGAAAATCGATCGGCTCAGTTGAGACAAAATATAGAGCCAAAAAACAATATTTTTAATATTAATGGGAATGATATCATTCCTTTATATGATCCGCCACACCTTATAAAGGGTATAAGAAATAATTTATTAAATAAAAACTTACATTATACTGTAAATGGGCAACAAAAGGTGGCTAAATGGGAACATATAGAATTATTACACAAAGAAAACCCAGGGTACAAAGGCATCCGAATTGTTCCAAAATTAACAGAGAGCCAGGTACTAAAAAGTAAACTAAACAAAATGAAAGTGAAATATGCAACACAAACATTCAGCCAAACTGTTGCAACAAATATGGGATATTCTCTCTTCTGCTTTATAATATTAGTATAGTGTACAATGACTGACTGAGTGCACCTGTTTTTGCGCGCACACTTGTGCACTATAATATGTCCTGCGCAGATGGGTCGTCTATATAGACGGCCGCCGTAGCAGAAATCGGCTAGGACGACATTATTATTGTTATAGTGTACAATTAAATCATACCATTCATTTCTTAATTAAAAGCTGCAGATCTTCCTTAGATGTATTTATTTATTAAGTCATTTTGTTTAATCATTAATAAAACTCTATTAAGAGTTATTACCATTTTGCATTGCAATCGAATTTGGGCCGACACGACAGGGGTAGGTACTTTTGTATACAGTAGAGGAGGGAGAAAAAGGGAGATAGGAGAGCTACACATCTCTACATAGTAGGGTCCAACTTCTTGTTTGCCCCTTTATAAACACCTTGCCAAATATCCATAAGTTAAAATATATAGAATAAACATATTTATTTGTCTATTTGATTTTTACAGATAAAGGAATACTTCCATCCGAGTGTAAAGACACTGCAGATGTCCTTTTATTTTTTGATGAGCTATTTGATTCTGTAAATAGCAGCTTCCAAAAAAGAAAATTTGGAAAACCATTGTTAGGACCAGCTACACCAACATCATCACATGTTAAAGTAAGGACAGAAGGAATAAAACAATTAAAATTAATGAAATTTATTGGTTGTGTGTCTGGAAATATAGAAAATGTGCCAACTTTAAAAAACTGGGTGTGGACACTGGAAGGAATTAAATTATTATTAACACATTTAAAAAATAATTACGAAGTCACATCGGTTTGGTTGCGGCATCTTGATCAAGACCCTCTTGAAAAGTTTTTTGGCTCTATTAGGAATCATGGATGCCGCAATACGAACCCAACTCCAGAGAGATTCGGGAGCGCATTTTGTGCATTGTTAGTGAATAGTGTATCCGGTGTCCACGCCCCTGGTGCTAATTGTGAAGATGACAATTGTTTTTGATTTTTTAACCAAATATCCTGCAACATATTGTAATTCCACAAGATCACGAGTTTTTTTGTGTTCAAGAGGCGTAATCTTTACACTGGGTAAATTAATCTCAAAAGCAGCCTTGGCTTAGTAGTGCTGTGTGATGATGAGTTCTCATAATATAGTGCAATAATTGCACTATATTAAGAGAACTCATCATCAACAACAACATCAACAACACATTTAATGTGTTCAAGGGGTGTATACAGTGCAAAAATGATCTCATGAATGAGGAGCAGCCCGAATATATAAGATGCAGAGATTATTCAACTAAAAAGTGGCTTTGCAGTGCTAGTGACGCACTCCTGAAATGCATATCAGAAATTCAAGATATAACGCATTAAAAACTAATTTAGAAAAAAATAATATAAAAGAAATTATTAAAAGATTAATTTTTAGTTTTAGTGAATTTGATTTTATAAACTGCACAATTCATAAAGAAAACATAATTACATTTCTTGTAAATTTGTGTTGCCGATTTTTTATTTTTAATCATTGTATAGAAGTAAACAAAACTTTAAGCATGAGACAGGAGTGCAATGATGATGAGGATGATGAATATAAAATTAAAGCCAAAAAATACTTCCATAAATGTTTTAAACGAAAAATTAATAAATAAAACTGGACAATGTGTTTCTTTTTCACCTTATTAACATTTAATAATGAAACAACTTATTATTTCATATTGGTTCATTGGTTAACAAATTCAATTAAAATGTATAACAGGACTACTTTTACGTGTGTAGTTGTGCAATATATTTCTGAATATAACTTTATTAATGTAAGAAAATGCAATAGATATTTTTTTTTAGAAATTGACTGTTTTCCACAAATTACTATTTTTTGTTGTTTAAAATTACTTAAACATCAAGCATAATTGTAATATAAAATTGTCCATAATAGTTTTTGACCAGTGTTTATTGTTTTACACATAAGTAGTACCTACTATAACCCTAAAAATATTTTTTATTTTTATTTTAAAATAAATAAAATAATAAAAATATTATATTAATATTAATATTAATCCCAGGAAAAGAAAACATAATCCAGAAAACTGGTCTAAAAACCAAAATAAAATTAAAAAAAAACAAGTCAACAGCCTCAAAAATAGATGAGAGATCCTTACAAGTGTAAACTTAAATGTTTTGAAAAATACGCAGCTATCGGAGATTGGAACTTTTTCACAAAGTTTGGGCTACTAGAAGTCATGAAACTCAATGGCATTTCATTCTAAAAATACAGAGATTATAGAACCTAAAGTTATGAAAACGAAATCGTACATTGGTCATGCCATTAAAAAACGATACGAGTCTGATGTCTCAGTTGAGAGTATACAAAACCATGTTTCTAAATACGCTAGATATTACGGAAAGAACAGTTTGCACTGCTATGGATAAGTAGGCTAATGGCAATCAAATAACAGACTTCGAGGAAAACATACTAATACACCTCATAGAACAGCCAGCGAAACAGAACAAAGTGTTATCCAGCATTTACAGTCTTTTCCAAGTATCGAATCACATTATTTGAGAAAAAACACCAGTCGTCAGTATTTATCAGGAGATTTAAACATCTCAAAAATGCATCGATACTACAATACAATAATTGGATATTTGAAAATGTAAACTATCGTAATATTAAAGTTGCAAGCGAATATTAATATAACCAAATATTTAATACAAATTTGAACCTATCCTTTTTCCGACCGAAAAAAGATTTGTGTAATTTATGTAGCAAATATGACAATGAAATCGAGGAATTCAAATTGCAACTAAAAGAGGATTATGAGAAACTCATCAAAAATAAGGATACCATACGAAATATAAAGAATGACGAAAAAGAATCAGCCGACCCAAGTCTGAAAACTATAGCAGTTTTTGATCTGGAGAAAGTGTAGGTCTGCCGCAATCTAACTTGGGCGTTTTCCACTATAAAAGAAAATATCCCATATATATAATTTTACTGTGTTAGATTTATTATCACAGCAAGGTTTTTGTTATCTATGGCATGCACAAATCGCTAAAAGAGGTGCAAATGAGATAGCAAGTTGTTTATACCATTTTATAGTCCAACCAAATGGTTGGCGCGGGTCATTCGTTAGACGATCATCTCACAGTGTTCATCTAATTAATAATTTATTGTATAGTGGAAGTGCTGTTGCTGGTTTTCCTATTGATTCTGAAGTTAAGTATTAAGTAAATTAAATTCTAAGCAGATCACAAGTGTTCGGGTACATAACGTATTTCGATTAAACATAAAATAGTTCTTCGTTTAGTTTATTTTAATTAGACTAATTTGATGTGAATACTTGTTGTCATTTCTAGTAATATTTAACAGAGCCTATAGTAAAATAAATTAAATATTTGTTTTCTTTTGTATCAGGATCTAACTCAGAAGATATTTTCATAAGCAGAATGACTCATATTGAGTACTTCACGCAAGGTCTCCAAATGAATGCAATCTCCTTATAAAAAAGTAGATGCTTTAGAATTAATATATGTATATACATTAAAACTTCGGCAATGCAATAAGCATTTAGAAAGATGACACATCTTTTAGAAAGAACAAAACCTAGTTTAACATAAATGTTTCTTTTCTTGTCCCACGGTCCCGGTAAAGTTCTGGATTGACGGGCCGTCCCATTAAGGAATTTAAAGAATGCTCTGAACGCACAAAAATATAAAAGACAGAAAATGTGCGATTACAATTAGCAGAAATAGCTTATGCCGCCCAAATAAAATACTGAGCTAACAGAGAATTAGGAAAAACGAAATTACTGAAAGATATTACTCAGGACAGAATTCCTGAAATTAAGCCACAACATGACTCTTTAGTCCCGACAAACCTTTATCAGTGTTTATAGAGGGACAACTGACGAGGCATCAAACGTTTTTTTGGACTTATTTTATATATGGGTCTTGTAAGACTTCCAAAACTGAGTTATTACTGGAGCAAAGATAAAATATTAGGACAAACATTTCCAGCTAGCATTATGAGCCGCAAGAGATTTGAAATTATATATAATATATTCTAAAGTATTTACATAAAATGTAATAATGAAACAGCAAATAAATCTGATCGAATCTTCAAAATAAGGGCGGTTATAGACATGGTCAATATCACATTTCAAAAATATTATTCACCAAAAGAAGACATTTGTGTAGACGAATGTCAGATGCCATTCAGAGGACGTATTGTCTTCAGACAATACAACAAAAGTAAGCGCCATAAATATGGTTTAATGCTTTTTAAACTGTGCACTATCCCGGGATACACCTGATAATTTTCATTGTATAGCGGTAAAAATATCGACACAGTGAACACCACGCATACTAAAGTGGTAATGTCTCTTTGTAGCCAAATATTGAACAAAGGGCACACTTTGGCAACAGATAACTGGTACACAAGCTTAGAGTTGGCTTACAATTTACTAGAAAATCAAACACACTACATTGAGACTATTAGGAAAAACCGAAAAGGTTTACCCAATAGTGTAGTAGAAGCTCGAAGTGAAGTAGAACTCCAAAAGGGAGACTTCATGGCTATGGAAAACGAGGATGGTATTACAATTTTAAAATGGAAAGATAAGCGGGATGTGCTGATGTTGTCTACTAAACATTCTGATAAAATATCAACTATCACTAAAAAGGGCAAACAGGTTACTAAACCGAAAATTATTTTAGATTATAATAAGTCAAAGGGATCTGTCGATATGAGCAACCAAATGTCGTCGTATTCGTATCCCTTGCCCAAAACTGTAAAATCGTACAGGAAACAGATTTTGTTGAATACTGCCATAGTTAATGCATGGATTATGTTTACGGAAACTACGAACACAAAAATGTCCATCGTAGAGTTTCGGAAGTCCCTAGTAGAGTATTTAACGTGTTAGTCAGATTCTTAACAGAATGAGTGAGTAGTAACGGTTAAAGCACGAGTTGCAAACAAAATCCGAAAAAGTTAGGAATATGGAGAACCACATATCTGTTTAACTTGCTTTGATAAATTTCATCGATACGTGTAGTTTCTAATTGCATTTGTTTTTGTAGTTATTTTCGTAGCTATTCCCTGATATTTTGTATTTCTGAAAATTGCTTTTTTTTTTAATTTTTAAGTTTGTTATATATAAATTTTTTTTCATAACGTTCATTATAATAATTTCAATTAATGATTGATGATATTAAATGTGATTAAAAACAATTAATCATCAAATTAATTCGTTTTCTTACTTTTGCTACATATCCAGAGGAGTTTGTCCATATTTCATAATTTTTTTTATTTAGATTTAAAGAATACTTTTAGGTGCATTATATGTATTGAGGTAATATAATGTAGTTTTATATTAATAAACAATTGTTTTTGTTTGTACTCTTCTTTATTTTTTATTATCCTAAAATCTGATGATGGTGAATGACCGTAACCGTGTCCCTTTGAAAAGGATTACTCTGAAGCGCCACGCCGGCCACTCGCATACACGAATTAACCGACATGCGTGACCGGCGGACCAAAAATACATTTCAAATATGCCTTTCGCTTGAGGTCACCGGTGACCCCCATGGCGCAATAGAGTAAACCAGATGAGCTCACCGGTGACCCCCATGGCGTTTAACGTGTTAAGATAAAGCGCATTGGAAATTGGCTGCAGTTTGTATCCAAATTATGAAGCAATCACTGAAGCCAATAAAATTGTTACCTTTTAAATATGAATAGTAGAGAGACAAAAGCAGAAGTGCCTCTTCAAAACCTACTGGATCACATCACTCGACAAAACATTTGCTTAATTTCAAAATGGGGCTGTGATTGTTTCGGAAGTCATGCCCAATATAAGAAAAAATTTGAATGTGCTGAAGGTAAGACCGAATCCATGTTTATTACATCCATAGTGCCATTACGTCTTCTATGTTGAAATGAGCCAAACCAAACGTATATTATCTGGCAAATTTCTCGCCCATCATCACCACGATACTGTCGACCGTTAAGATTACAAATGGCACACGAGAAAGACAAACATCAAATCTGGAGGGTATTAATGTTAAACATGAAATAAAAACACTCATACCTACAACATATGAAAAATCGCTGTGCTGCGTTAAGCATTTTTTAAATCTGACCATGGTGGATGGCAAGAAGAGTAACGCTGAATGCGTTCACACAACACAACCTCTGCAATGTAATGCTATCTGTGCGAGATGACATTCAAAGACTTTAATAATTTGAAAAAAAAATTAATTAAACAAGTCAAGAAAGAGAGTCTGGAATATGGAATCTCATCACTTCATGCTTGGATCAGATTGGCGGGGTGCACTTTGAATGTACTTTGGCTATAAATTAAAACTTGAAAAGTGGCAAGCTAGAGGTAAAAAAGGAATCGTTGCTACTGACAAGAAAACAATACAGAAGGAGTTTTGGGAAACAATCTGATTACACGTGGATAAACCATGCCAAGGAGGAGGTACATCAACTGATGGCAACGTTGCTCGAGCACTTTTATTTCATGCCAACGAAACTGATCAAATAACAGGGGTGAATTTAAATATAATCAACAGACTCCAAACGATTTTAAAAGTGATATCAAGTGGCTATAAAATAAATATGATTAAATTTAACCAATTCTGCCTTCAAACTGCTTCGAGTGGTTCAACTACTACCCATGGTTCAACATGCCAACTACGTTGCATAAAGTTAACTTACATGGACCTACGATAGCGCAAAACATGGATATTGCCTTAGGACTCTTCAGTGAAGACGCTCAAGAGAGCAGAAATAAAGATATATGGAAGACACTTTTAATCGTTAAATGGTGTCTTCTGATCCATTTATTACCGGATACCCATGATTTGAGAAGTTTCACTAAGGAGTCCAAGGTACTTTTTTCCAAATTAGACAGCTGCAAAAGAAGTGCTGTACTTCTTTTCAACCAACTTCGAAAAAAGGAGGATGTTCTCAATTCAACGACTGTTTGCTTTTTATGTGTATGTTACGCGATATCTCGGTCAACTCTGAACCGATTTTGATAATTCTTTTTATGTATAAAAAGGATTATTACAAGTGTGGTCCCGTTTTTTATAAAGTAATTTGGTAAAGATTTGATGGAGGGTTTCGGAGACAAAGGGAATTTCTAGGATGGTTCTTGCAGTGTTACTGCGCAATTTTTATAGTACAAAAGAATCGGTGCTGGCTTGTTACAATAGTTCCAATTTGAAGAATTAATTTTTTTCAATGTAGATACATACTGTTTCTTTATTTCGATAATTGCCGTCGATATATTGCGTGAAAATGAATAAAATTATTTACCCTAGACACAACCCAAAAACTCTTTACTACGAAAATATCCGATATATTACAAAAGGAAATGGAAATTGAATTTAATTGTAATATTACTCAAACTATGTTTGAAATAGTAGGTTTTTTGTCTTAATAATTTCGTAAGGGATCATTGCCAGCCGCGTGTCGTATGGTTATTTGAAATGAAAATACAGACACTTTTTTGTTAACGGGTTTGGCCACTACTCTTTCCCACAGCTGCTAATTCTGTGTCGCCAGGATCAACAGCGGCAACCACAACGACCCTTTGATGTGACCTCAGGGAGCCCCAGGGAAAAGCTAAAACTGTCTTAGGACCCGCAACGAAATAAATAGGAAGAAATAAAAGGAGGAGTAGGAATATAATCCAATTTCCCTCCGCAGTCAAAGCGGGAGACAGTACAACATGGCAATGACTTATACAAGCCAAGAGAGTGCAGCCAGGAGAAGCCCATCTGCTATGCACCACCGAGATATTAAATTCTAGCAAAAATTACTGAATAATTAGTATTTAATTTGTTGTCATTTAAAATGTTACGACCAGTGTTACGACTGAATTGACACTTGTGTTACTTTTCAGATTAATATGTTCAAAGTAAAAATATTATAACTTCCGATTTCCACCATTGCTGTGGAAATATTTAAAGAGGCTTTGCCTCAAATGCATATTTATTTATTTATTTCAATAACAATTCATGTACTTATATAAGCTATATTTATGTAAGCTAGAGCCAACACAAACATTTTTAACCCGTGAGAACGCGTGAGGCGCGCTATGAACATTTTGCTCACGCTAAATATTATTGCCATTTTTTTCGATGTTAGAAACACTCCAGCACTACGAGATTTTCAGTGCCTTCCCAACATTTCCCCCCTTCTCCGTTGTCGCAATTCGCGCGCCACTCAATGCCGCTGCCACTGCGCAGCAAGGTGTTTGTGTGCAGCGCGGCATTTTGCTCATCACGCGCCTATCCGTGTAAGTATTTTTTTGTTTGTAATAAAATGCATTTTGTCTTGTATTTTGATTATTTTACATGTTTATGGAATTTATCTTAGTAAATATATTGTTAATATATTCTGTTAATTGTTTTTAGTATAAAAAGTGAAGATAAATGGTCAACGAGACGCTCAAATTTATAGTTGGTTAGCAGACCCAGACTCGGAGGAAGACGAGTTATTAGACATTGGTGATGTAGGCGTAGAGCGTGCTGATGATGTCGAAAGCGACGGTCTAGTCATAGAGAGCCTCCATGAAGATGATGCAGAGCAGTCCTCAGACGAACTAGAGAATGATGAGGCACAACAACCACGAGGACTACAATATAGATCAAGAGACTGGTATTGAAGCTAAACCAGAAATGGTGACATTTACAATTTATAATACCACATATTTCGCGAAGAATTTGTATGCAAAGTATGTCATCAGATCTGAAGTTTATAATGAAAAGATTTGTACCTCTCCCAAATGCCGAAATTGAGCCTAGACCGAACGGTTTTTGCGAACTACGTCCCAGGAGGAAAAACAGACGCTCTAAAAAGCATGTACTTTGTGTAAAAAATTACTCTGCGCTGA